>CM039124.1:6698957-6757097 GCA_022036555.1 Microstegium vimineum | reverse complement strand
GGCATGACTTAGCTTGATGGACGGGTTGCAAGCGTGAAGGGTAAGTAAGAGGCCAATGCGATAAGTTTTTAGATTCGCCTATTCACCCCCCCTCTAGGCCAATTAGGTCCTTTCAATTGGTATCAAAGCTTGGTTCCTCTTCTCATACGCTTTACCGCGTGAGGAGTTAAATTGGCCAACATGGATGAAGTTCAAATCAACCAACTAGTTGAGTTACTAGCTAGGAAGATCTCCGCCGAGTTGCAAGAGCAACAAAGAGAGAAAATGAACAAGATGCAAGAAGAGCTTGAAAAGATGAAACATATGGCAAGCATGGTTGATAATATAGTAGAAGGTAAAGATGGTGGAGACAAGTCACCGGAGTATGATACACACATTTTTGATGGAACACACTTTGCACGGTGGAAACACCATATGCTTGATCATATCTGTGTTTTTGGTCCGAAGTATTGGTGGATCATTGTTGTCGGGTTTACTCATACCTTGGATAAGAGTAATCTAACCCAAGCGCAAAAGGAGTGCCTAACACTTGATGCACAAGCCCAATGTTTTCTAATCAATGCTTTGAAAAATGAGATATTTGATAGGGTGATGACTTCGGAGAGTGCCCATGATATGTGGATGGCACTCAAGCATCTCTATGGTGATGTCTCTACTTGGGATGATGGCAAATTCAAGGAGGAGAATCAAATAGAGATGGAGACACATGAGGGTGTTGAGCATAATCACAACTTGGTGGTTGTGGAAGATTGCTCCACCTCATGGTCAAGTGATGATCATGATAGATCAACTACAAGCTCACTTGACAAGATGGATGATGATGATGCCTCAAGTGTTGTTATTGATAATGTCACTCCATGCACTCTTGATGGTAATGATGATGGTTCATGCTCGGGCAATGATCATGATGCTACTACAATCCCATCTACATCACCACCTTGCTTCATGTCACAAGGTGACAAAAAGGTATCAAATTGCAATGTAGTTGATCATATTGGTTCATATGATGAGCTTGTAAATAGACTTGCTAGCATGACCATGTATTTAGAAAATGAGAAAACTAAAACATTAACATTGGAAAATGAAAACTCATTTCTAAAGAATTCATGTGAAGAACATAAGCACTTACTTGATGTTCTTAAAGCTTCACATGAAGAGCTAAAATTAGAACATGAGCAACTTTGTGTATCTCATGGAAATCTAGTTAAGAAACATGGTTCTCTCATCAAAGTATTTTTCAAGAAAATTAAGAATGGTGAGAGCTCATCACATGGGTCAAATGATCAACCACATATTATTGCTCACCCTTGTGATGTAGAGAAGAAGCATGTATCCACCTCTTGTGATGATTTACTTGATATGCCATGCTCTTCACATATAGATGGTTGTTCTACTTCTATGTCTTGTGAGACTAATCTTTTGAAGGAGAACAATGAGCTTAATGAGAAAGTGAATACTTGAGCAACAAATTAGAGAGGTGCTACAACTCCAAAGTCACCTTTGAGCATATGTTGACAAACAATAGAAGTTATGGTGACAAGAATGAAATTAGATTCAACAAGAGCAATATCAAAGGCAAGAGATGGGGAAAGAGAAAATATGAAAGACAGATGAAGAAAGAAGAAGAAGAAAAGCTATCTCACTTCATGTGCTACCAATGCCATGAAATGGGACATCTTGAAAATGCTTGCCCTAATAAAGAGAAGCTCAAATTGAAGAAAGAAGAAGAGAGGCTAAATCATGTCAAGTGCTTCAAGTGTCACATTTGGGATCATCTCACCTCAATGTGCCCAACCAAGCAATTGGTGAAGCAACAAGTAGAGCCTCAAGCTATGCCACAAATCAAGCCCCAAGTGCAAGACAAGATCAACCATCAAGATGGTGACTTGGGGATGGAGAAAAAGACTAGAAGAAGTGGCAAAGTAAGATCAAGGCATCCAACTCCTATTCAAGATGCCAAGATGATGATGAACAAAGATCAAGAGAAGAATCATTTGGCTCACATCAAGTGCTACAAGTGTGATGATATGGGACACTTTGCCTCAAAGTGTCCTACCAAGCTTGAGATGGAAATTCAAGCAAGAAAAAAGAGGCAAGACAATGAGAAGCAACATTTGAGCAAGAAAGAAAAGGCTCAATTAAAAAGAGTTTGCTACTCATGTCGGGAAAGGGGACACATGGGTAATTCATGTCCCCTAGGTATGACTTCTAAGCCTGTTTCAATTATTGATGATCATATGCTTAGAAAGGATGGTAGTGGTACCTCTATGGTTGCTATTGCAAAACATCCCGCTATCCATACTAAGGCATTGCCTAAGTATGTTGCTCCTAACTTGAGAGGACCAAAACTAGTTTGGGTACCATCAACAAGTGGATGAATGTGTGTAGGTACCATTGACATTGGAGATTTGATACAATGTGTTTTATATTGCTCATCATATGATTGAATCAAGTAGTTAAGACTAGTGCTATTCTCATCCCAATGCCAAGTCAAAATAATGAAGTCCAAGTGCTACAACATACAAGTACATGATCAAGTTGTGGTGGCTCATTGGATGATTTGAAGGCTTGCAAATATTCAAGATGAAAGCTTGCTAATGGATTGATCATGATCTACTAAGGTATATTTCTTGTTGATCAAGTTCATTTGAGTGTGTATAAGATATTTGAATTGGATATACACATAGTGCATATGAGTTGATTGAATTGGATATATATGTATGCACTAGTTGCTTGCTATAAGATGTTTGAATGGATTAAATGCTTAGTGATCAAGTTTGTATTGATTTGAATGGATATGATCATGAGACTAATTTTAGTAAGTGTATTGAATGGATATATGTCTTGTGAGAATGTTTAAACAAGTTGGATTCAAATTTGGTTCAAATTGAAGAAGCATAGCTCAATATCTCAAATCTGTCTTTTATTCAAAAACTAAGCTAGCTGTGATCATAGCCATGTTTGAGAGTTCAAATCTATTTGGATTGGCTTGAAATTTCGTGGACATGCTCTACACTTATGGTATTAGTTGCTGTGAAAATTTCATGGATAGTGGATAAGGGATACTTCGGTTTAGGAGTGGATCTTGTCAACACATGTGCAGCAGGTTTCAGCATGTACCTAGGTGGGAAGATGTGAAATCTGGCAGCAATCTAGAAGTCCAATGAAGCTCAAATTTTTATTACTGTTAGATGACTTAATGAAGCACACCTCCACAAAATTTCATGGTCATAGGATATTTACTTTGGGAGATATGATATATTATTTAGAGAGTACAGAATCTGTCAGAAAAGTGACAACCATTGGATTGATCAAGAGTCACTAAGATTGAAAGGTCCTCATGTTGGAATCATGTTTATAAGTGATTGAGGCACCTATGTTTGATTTTGGTTTGAGCTAGAAGCATGACAAAAATTGAGTACAAGGCCATTTGATTTTAGAGTGTATTTGGCACCTATTTGGCACTCAAGTTAGAGATCAAGATCAAACTCAAGATAGAGATGAAGTTTAAATTCTAGTGATGATTGAAGATCAATAGATAGAAAGAAAAGGACTTAAACAAAATAAGGATGAACTCATATTGGATTCAATACTCTCATCAAATGGAGTTCATCAATTGGATCAATCAAACAAAGCAATTTTAAGTGAGTATCAAGGATGGTTCATAGAGAAAGGTCACTTCTCCCTTTTGTAGGGGCTTGTCGCCTTTTGTAGGTAAACCAAGTGTGGGGTACTTGGAAGGCTAATGTAACACCCTAAAAACATGCATTTTTCGAAATAGAATAAAAATGGTTTAATTGCATTTGATGTGAGCATTACAACATAGGAAAATTAATTAAAAATTTCATAAAATAAAAATGAGCATCATAATAGAAACCGTGTGGTTGCATTCATGCTGATGCATTCGATTTTGTAATGTTTGGAGTTGCAAGATTTAGATTTGAATTCAAAAGCTTTATTTGGAAATTGTATTTGAAAATCGAAATCTGGAAAATCACTTTCTCACTTCTCTCTCTCCCTTTACTGCTTTGGCCCGCAGGCCACTTCCCTCCCCAGCCCAAACCCACTCCCTCCTCCCTCTGTTGGGCCGACGCGAACAGGCCGGCCCAGTCCCTGCCCCCGCACCTCTCCTTCCCTCTCTCTCTGACAAGCCCGCCCCGCTGGTCAGCTTCCCCTTCCCCGCTGACGAACGTGGCCCACATGTCAGTGACCTCTTCCTCCCTTCCTTCTTCTTCCCCGCTCCCCTCCCTCTCTGTGTGCCGACGCCGACACGAATCCGAGACGGAGCAGGATGGATCTCCCCTTTCCAAAACCGGCTCAGCGCCGTGACGTGCACGCCAAGCGCCGCCGCCGAGCTCTCCTTTCTTCCTTTCTCTCCCCCTCTTCTTTCCTTTCCCGGCCGCCGCCCTTTCCCTGCGGCCGAGACCCGATCCCGCGTCAAATCCTCCCCCTTTCCTTCCTTGTGGCGCTCTGAGGCTATTTAAGCCGCACCCGACGTCCTCCCGCCCTCATCTTGCGACCACGGGACAACCGGAGCAGTACTAGAGCCGCCGCAGCACCACACGCCGCCGCAAGCTAGCAGAGCCACCGCCGCCGTTGAATCCGACCCTGCCAAGCTTCTCCGTGCCAACCAGTTGATCCCCGAGCCTTGCAGTGAGGTAAGTGCCGCCTCGGAGCCCCGCTTTTCCTCCCCGGCCACTCTGTCGCATCGCACCGCGTTTCCCGTCGGCACAGAGCCGCCGCGCCGCATGGGCACCCCATCTCCGAGTGTAATCGATTCAACCGACTCCACCGTCGGATTCGCCGTCTTTCCCTCGTTCTGTTCGACCCGGTTGCGTCGAGTTTCGTGAACTAAATCGCCAGATCAGCGTGCGCCGCCACCGTCCGGCCATGGCACCACCGTGCCTTCGACTCCGGCCGCCGGGCGCCGCCACCCACCCTCTCTGATCTAATCCTGGTCATCCATCAAGGATCAGACGACCTACAACACCTGATACCGGTTCAGCGGGCAGTTTTGCAAAAGAGCCCCCGATCTTTTCAAGTCCGAACCCGCGGTCCAGCTGGCGCATTCCATAGATACGCTTACGGTTTTGAAACACGTATTTCCTTTTCAGTTTGATTTATTCCGAAAATAAAAAGAAAATCTTATTTACACTTTTGCCACTCTTTTTCAATTGCTTATAAACTGTTCATTTTAAATCCAAATCGCTCCGTTCTAGTTGCGTTAGATCCGTATTTTCTTGCTCTATCCAGTAGTACAGTTTTTATCTATGTTAATAACTTTTAAAAATCAAAGAAAATTATTTCCGTAATGTTAATCTTGCTCTATTCAAAATCCCGTTTAAAACCGTATCTTCTCCGTTATAGCTCCGTTTTTCGTGATTCAAGAGTCTTTGTGATCGTAGTGATACGTAGATTTGTTTTATAAGCTTTTACTTTTGTTTGGTGTACTGTTCTAATCTATAGCTTTGTTTGTTTGCATGTTATGTTTCTGCGTGACTGCATGTGATGTGATGGTCGAGTACAGACGGTGAGCAGTACGTGGGAGATCAAGGGTTTTGCTTTGAGCAGGAGCAGCATCAGGATCTCTTTGAGCAAGGCAAGTATTATATGGGATCTTCCTTGATGTCCTATTAATGAGGCTTTTCCAATAAAATCATATGCATGTGTCTAATACTGTCACCATAGGGTTTGCCTAGACTTGTTTACCTTTATCCTTGAAATCCTATGGGTTATTGATGCATCTGGGTAGTTAATGCTAGTGCTTCACTTTTATAAGCATGATCTTTTAATCTTGATTAATGATTATAGGAACTGTTGAAGTAAAACTTGACTTTTTAGCAATATGGATTTAGGACCCCTTTCTGTCAGCAAAAGCTGGGACATACAGTGCAACCATGAGGGCTATATGGCTCTGGCTTTAGTTCAGTATTAGGGTCACTCTCTCGCATGCAACAGTTCACGAAAGTTGCCATTGACGAGCGGTTGCGGAGCGGCTGGTGTGGGGACCGCTGCGGGTGCGTACCACCGACGGGCTCCTATATACCCCTTGCCCGTGGATCCGTACTGTCTGGGGTATGTCAGCGAACCCCTTTGAAAGACTTCATCGTGTCCCCTGCCTGCTCACCTCGGTAGTGTTAAGGGAGTCATGATCCCGGGGCATTTGGGCAAACACGTCTCATGGGTAAAGTGTACACCTCTGCGCAGAGTTAAAAACTATCATGATAGCCGTGCTCACGGTCACGAGCGGCCTGGAAAACTCACAGAACCCTTTTGGTTACTTGTATTTACCTTTATGAATTTTTTTTTTATGATACTATGTTACTTGTTCAGTTGTTTACTTGATCATGCAATTTAACTTGGGGAATTAAGCATAACTTTGATCTATCACTTATAAAGCTTTGTTACAAATTAAAAATGCTCACCGCAGTAAACCAGTGTCATACTATTTGAGCCTCATGAATCCCATATATGCTTGTTGAGTACGAAAGTACTTACGTTTGTTTCTTTCTTTTCAATTCTTGTATAAAAATCCCGGATGGGTACCAGATTATCAGAGTTATGAGGAGTATCCAGAGAACTACTAGGTTTGGGGTCAACCAGTTGACGTCCCTGTGCTATGGAGCTTCGCGAGAGTTATCTTATTTCCGCCGTTTTGTAATAGACATTATTTAAATACTCATTCGCTATGTATTAAACACTTGTGATGATACAATTTTGATAATTTGTCGGCTTATGTGTGTGACTGATCTCTGGGCACACATAAGATTATTGCATCCCGTTTTGTCTTTAAAACTGGGTGTGACAGATTGGTATCAAAGCCGTGTTGACTGTAGGACGCAAACCTAGATAGAATTGGTTCTTAGGAATGCTCTTTTCATGCTTTTATACCTTGTTATTATTTGTAAAACCATTACTCATCTCAAAATTATATTATCTTGAGTCTAACTTAGTTCTCAACTTCGCTTGTCTATAGATGGCCCGTAACAAGAAGACTGCTCGCAAGTCCACTCGTCCCCCGCCGAAGGTCGGGCTAGTGGAACCCCGCGAGGATGAAGAAGAAGAACCCCAAGAAGAGAGCCTTGAGAACAGCCGTTCCAGGACTCCCTCTGACAAAAACAGCCGCTCCAAGACTCCGTCTGGTGGTTCCAAAGCTGGTGAAGAACGCTTGGGATGGACCAAGCACTCCCACTTCAAGGAGGGAGATGATGAGGACTTCTACCATGGCTTGCTGAAGGAGACCTTGGAGAACCACTACTCCGACTGGAAGACCGAAGTGAAGTACATGTGCTACGAGAACAGGCACTTCCAGGACCCTTCCTTCTGGAAGTGTACCCTCTACGTCTGCATCTGGAAGGATGCCACACAGTCGTGGCAAGTGGAGGCCGTCTATGAGCCTAAGGTCAGCCGTGCCAACATGATGGAGTGTATGGAGGATGCAGCTCGCATGGCCCTCTTCGATCTTCGTGCTCATCGTCGTAACCGCATGATGGAGGACAAGTATCGGCACCTTCCCTTCGAGACCCGTGAGGGATGGTCCATGTTCGAGGCAAAGGATGGTTATGACGACACCACCAAGGTGATGATCGACTTTTCCCATGAGCTGGTACAGCAGGTCGAGGTGCTGACTGATGAGCTTGGTGTTCAGCGCAAGCTACTCAAGAGAGCCCGTGCAGAGAATGATGAGCTCAGAGGACGCCTGAAGATGCCCAAGTTCCATCAGAAGCTTCCCCCAGTTTTCCTTCCATAGGATGAGTACCACCATGATGTAATAAAACGCTAGCAGCGAGTTGAGTCGAGTCTTGTCGTGAACTTGGTTTTATTATATGGTTGTCATTATGATTATGAGTGATTTGGAGTTTCGTAATGAGTGCTGGAACATTGTGGGCATGTCCACAAGTTCCTTAGTTATAGACATATAAGTTTGATATAAATAAAAATGCTAGCGGGTGGGTTATCCTGTTTTCTATCTTGCTGTTTTTCTGGAGCAGTCAGTAATCTTTCGGTTGTATCTCAAAGATGGTTTATCCAATGATCATGAAATTTATATGGCAACAACTAGACTTCAGTACCTTTCCAACGCATCTTGAATTACGTTCATACCTGCTCTGGTTTGGGAGTCATGACAGTTACAAGTTGAGGTTTCTGCGCAGTCTGGAACTCAGAAACAGTTTTGATAAATTGTTGTTTTGACCTAATTTCGCATCAGAATCTGAAAAAGTGAGAATTATGAAAGTTGTAGGCAATTTCATAAGCTTTCCAACCATATAAGTTTCACTTTTGTTTGAATTTTGGGACGTGAGATATGACTGTTTTACAGCGCCACTTGTAAGGTTCAAATTTCAAAAAAAAGTTATGCTCTTTCGTGCGTTCCAATGTACAATTAATCTAAAGGATTATACTATATGTTTTGGATGACAGATGACCGCACGAGGTGGTAGAGGAAGAGGCCGTGGTAGGGGTGCACCATCAGCACCACCAGTACCACCACCGCCACCACCACCGACCATGGAGCAGTTCATGCTAGTGCAGACACAGCTGATGCAGACCATGATGCAACACCTTCAGAACCAACCTGTACCACCACCACCTCCACCACCACCTGTTCAGCCACGGGACAAGCGTGGAGAATTTATGAAGGGCCGTCCTCCGGTGTTCACTCATGCTTCAGAACCGCTGGAGGCGGACGACTGGCTAAGGGCTGTAGAGAAGCAGCTCAACATCGCTCAATGCAATGAGCGTGAGAAGGTGCTCTACGCATCTGGCCAACTGCAGGGTGCCGCTCAGGATTGGTGGGACTCGTACATGTATGGACGTCCCAACAACGCACCAGAGGTGTCATGGCAGGAGTTCACCGAAAGCTTCAGGTCTTACCATATTCCTGAAGGCATTGTGGAGCTCAAACAGGAGGAATTCCGAGCTCTGAGGCAAGGATCCATGACAGTGGCGGAATACCGAGACAAGTTTGCTCAGTTGTCTCGATATGCTCCGCATGAGGTTGCCAACGACGCTGACAAGCAGCGCCGCTTTCTGAAGGGTCTCTATGACGGTTTGCAGTTGCAACTCATGTCCAATCTCTACCCCAATTTTCAGGCCCTCGTGAATCGCGCTATTGTTATTGATAACAAGCGCAAAGAGATGGAAGCCAAGAAGAGAAGGCTTCAGGGACCAGCTTCAGGAAGCAATAACCGCCAGCGTACCAATCCCTCGCAGAACTTCCAGCAAAGATACCAGGGTCCGAGCAATCAGTGGAACCGTGGTCAGAACCAGCAGCACGGTCAGTTTCCGCAACGTAATCAGTTCCCTCAGCGTGTTCAGAACCAGCAGCAGATTGTGCCACAGGCGCCACGTCAGGGGAACACCAGTGCCACCCCAATGAAGAACAGTGCTCCCAACACTCCCAACAGGTGTTTCCGTTGCAACAAGGAGGGACACCTGTCATACAACTGTCCCGACAAGCAGAACCAGCAGACGCCTCAGAACCAGAGCAACCAGCAGAGGCCAAGGCACCAGCCACCACCCAATACTGGAAGGGTGAACCACGTGACGGCAGATACGGCACAGGAGACTCCTGAGGTCATGATGGGTACGTTCAGCATCAACTCTATCCCCGCTGCTGTACTTTTTGATTCTGGAGCTTCGCATTCTTTCATTTCTGCCGCTTTTGTTAGAATGCATGATCTTGTGTTGCGTTTCATGAAAACCCCCATAACAGTAAGTTCACCGGGAGGGTTTTTGACTGCAAATCAGTATAGTCCTTCGGTTAGTGTGCTTCTAAGGGGGTAGCCTTTGAGGTTGAACCTATCCTGCTAAAGACAGCTGGTATTGATCTCATTTTGGGAATGGACTGGATGATGAAGTACAAGGCAGATATTAAATGCCACCAGAAGGTAGTTGAGTTGACTTCACCAAAAGGGGATCAGATCAGTGTGGAAGTTGTTTTGAAAGCTCCGCCAACAGCTACTGTGAATCAGCTGAACGATGATGGTCGTGAATATGAATCAGTTGTTGATGAGTTCCCGGATGTTTTCCCCGATGACTTGCCAGGTATGCCACCCGACCGTGACATTGAATTTCTTATTGAGCTTTTGCCTGGTACTGCACCTATTGCTAAGCGTCCATATAGGATGGGGGTTAATGAGTTAGGAGAACTTAAGAAACAGTTGCAGGAGTTACAAGAAAAGGGTTTCATACGCCCTAGCTCTTCACCTTGGGGAGCTCCGGTGATCTTTGTTGATAAGAAAGATGGTACACATCGGATGTGTGTGGATTACCGCTCGCTTAATGAGGTGACTATCAAGAATAAGTACCCTTTACCAAGGATTGATGACTTGTTTGATCAGTTAAAAGGAGCTTGTGTGTTCTCTAAGATCGATCTTCGATCGGGTTATCATCAGTTGAAGATCCGTGCCTCTGACATCCCAAAGACTGCATTTACTACAAGATATGGGTTATATGAGTACACTGTGATGTCGTTTGGATTAACCAATGCACCTGCTTACTTTATGTACTTAATGAATAAGGTGTTCATGGAGTTTCTGGACAAGTTTGTGGTAGTGTTCATCGATGATATTTTGGTCTACTCCAAGAATGAGGAAGAACATGCAGAACATCTCAGGTTGGTCTTGCAGAAGCTCAGAGAACATCAGTTATATGCTAAAAGGAGCAAGTGTGAGTTTTGGTTGAAGGAAGTGTCTTTCCTAGGACATGTGATATCCAATGGTGGAATAGCAGTGGATCCGAGTAAGGTGGCAGATGTGTTGAATTGGAATCCACCTACCAGTGTGACTGAGATCCGTAGTTTCCTTGGATTAGCAGGTTACTACAGGAGGTTCATTGAAGGTTTCTCCAAGCTTGCGAAACCAATGACGGCTTTGCTAGAGAAGAATGCTAAGTTTATATGGTCTGAGAAGTGTCAAGCCAACTTTGAAGAGCTGAAGAAGCGTTTAACCACAGCGCCAGTGTTGATTTTGCCAGACCTGAACAAGAGCTTCTCCATATATTGTGATGCATCTCGCTTGGGTCTTGGTTGTGTGTTGATGCAAGAGGGCAGAGTTGTTGCTTATGCATCGAGGCAGTTAAGGAAGCACGAGTTGAATTATCCTACACATGACTTGGAGTTAGCAGCTGTGGTACATGCACTGAAGATCTGGAGACACTACTTGATTGGTCACAAGAGTGATATTTACACGGATCACAAGAGTCTGAAGTACATTTTCACCCAGTCAGATCTGAACTTGAGGCAACGCCGTTGGTTGGAATTGATCAAGGACTATGACTTGGAGGTCCATTATCACCCTGGAAAGGCGAATGTTGTGGCAGATGCGCTCAGTAGGAAGAGCTATGCCAATGAAATACACCTGGATATTCAGTCTAAAGAGTTGTGTGCTCAGTTAACGCATCTCAACTTGGGTTTCGTTGTCAATGCTATGGAGTTAGTCTTGGAACCTACCCTGGAACAGGAGATACACAAGGGTCAGTTGAAAGATGAGAAACTGAAAGAGATTGCTGAGAATATTGTGATTGGTAAGGCACCAGGTTTCAGTCTGGATGACAATGGTACTCTTTGGTTCGGAAAAAGGTTATGCGTACCTAGAGTAAAGGAGATCCGTGAGACAATTCTGCGAGAGGCTCATGACTCAGCTTACTCTATACACCCTGGAAGTACCAAGATGTACCTAGATTTGAAGGAGAAATATTGGTGGTATGGTCTAAAACGAGATGTTGCAGAGTATGTGGCAGTGTGTGATACATGTCAGAGAGTTAAGGCAGAACACCAGAGACCGGCAGGATTGTTACAACCGATGAAAATTCCAGAGTGGAAATGGGAAGAAGTTGGTATGGATTTCATAGTGGGTTTACCTCGCACTCAAAGTGGTTATGACTCGATATGGGTAATTGTGGATCGGTTGACAAAAGTTGCTCACTTCTTGCCAGTCAGGACCACCTATACCGGAGCCAAGTTGGCAGAGTTGTACATGGAAAAGATAGTGTGTATGCATGGCGTCCCTAAAAAGATTGTGTCAGATAGAGGTACTCAGTTCACGTCACACTTCTGGCAGATGATTCATAAATCCCTTGGCACCAAGTTGAACTTCAGTACAGCCTATCACCCGCAGACGGATGGTCAGACAGAAAGAACCAACCAGATATTGGAAGATATGTTGAGAGCTTGTGCACTGCAGAATGGTACTAGTTGGGATAAAAGTTTGCCATACGCTGAGTTCTCGTACAACAACAGTTACCAAAACAGTTTAAAGATGGCACCGTTTGAGGCCTTATACGGAAGAAAATGCAGAACCCCTTTGTTCTGGAATCAGACGGGAGAAAGTCAGGTGTTTGGACCGGACGTGTTGAAAAGTGCAGAGGAACAGGTACGGACTATCAGAGAAAACTTGAAAGTTGCACAGTCCCGACAAAAGAGTTATGCCGACACCCGCAGAAGAGATTTGGTTTTCAGAGTAGGTGACTATGTCTATTTAAAGGTGTCACCTATGAGAAGTGTAAAGAGGTTCAATATGAAGGGTAAGTTAGCACCCAGATATGTTGGTCCTTTCAAGATAGTGGAACGACGTGGTGAAGTGGCTTATCAGTTGGAATTGCCAGAAAGTCTGGCAGGGGTACATGATGTCTTTCATGTGTCACAGTTGAAAAAGTGTTTGCGTGTGCCAGAAGAGCAGATACCGTTGGAAGAGTTGGCAGTTAATGAGGATCTCACCTATGAGGAATACCCGATAAAGATCTTGGAAACAGCAGAAAGAGTCACTCGGAGCCGAGTCATTCGTATGTGCAAAGTTCAGTGGGATCGGTATTCAGTGGATGAGGCAACTTGGGAAAGAGAAGAGGATCTGAAACGGACATACCCGCAGTTGTTTGAGTGAGTACCAGTTGAATCTCGGGACGAGATTCCTTTTAGGGGGGTAGATTTGTAACACCCTGAAAACATGCATTTTTCGAAATAGAATAAAAATGGTTTAATTGCATTTGATGTGAGCATTACAACATAGGAAAATTAATTAAAAATTTCATAAAATAAAAATGAGCATCATAATAGAAACCGTGTGGTTGCATTCATGCTGATGCATTCGATTTTGTAATGTTTGGAGTTGCAAGATTCAGATTTGAATTCAAAAGCTTTATTTGGAAATTGTATTTGAAAATCGAAATCTGGAAAATCACTTTCTCACTTCTCTCTCTCCCTTTACTGCTTTGGCCCGCAGGCCACTTCCCTCCCCAGCCCAAACCCACTCCCTCCTCCCTCTGTTGGGCCGACGCGAACAGGCCGGCCCAGTCCCTGCCCCCGCACCTCTCCTTCCCTCTCTCTCTGACAAGCCCGCCCCGCTGGTCAGCTTCCCCTTCCCCGCTGACGAACGTGGCCCACATGTCAGTGACCTCTTCCTCCCTTCCTTCTTCTTCCCCGCTCCCCTCCCTCTCTGTGTGCCGACGCCGACACGAATCCGAGACGGAGCAGGATGGATCTCCCCTTTCCAAAACCGGCTCAGCGCCGTGACGTGCACGCCAAGCGCCGCCGCCGAGCTCTCCTTTCTTCCTTTCTCTCCCCCTCTTCTTTCCTTTCCCGGCCGCCGCCCTTTCCCTGCGGCCGAGACCCGATCCCGCGTCAAATCCTCCCCCTTTCCTTCCTTGTGGCGCTCTGAGGCTATTTAAGCCGCACCCGACGTCCTCCCGCCCTCATCTTGCGACCACGGGACAACCGGAGCAGTACTAGAGCCGCCGCAGCACCACACGCCGCCGCAAGCTAGCAGAGCCACCGCCGCCGTTGAATCCGACCCTGCCAAGCTTCTCCGTGCCAACCAGTTGATCCCCGAGCCTTGCAGTGAGGTAAGTGCCGCCTCGGAGCCCCGCTTTTCCTCCCCGGCCACTCTGTCGCATCGCACCGCGTTTCCCGTCGGCACAGAGCCGCCGCGCCGCATGGGCACCCCATCTCCGAGTGTAATCGATTCAACCGACTCCACCGTCGGATTCGCCGTCTTTCCCTCGTTCTGTTCGACCCGGTTGCGTCGAGTTTCGTGAACTAAATCGCCAGATCAGCGTGCGCCGCCACCGTCCGGCCATGGCACCACCGTGCCTTCGACTCCGGCCGCCGGGCGCCGCCACCCACCCTCTCTGATCTAATCCTGGTCATCCATCAAGGATCAGACGACCTACAACACCTGATACCGGTTCAGCGGGCAGTTTTGCAAAAGAGCCCCCGATCTTTTCAAGTCCGAACCCGCGGTCCAGCTGGCGCATTCCATAGATACGCTTACGGTTTTGAAACACGTATTTCCTTTTCAGTTTGATTTATTCCGAAAATAAAAAGAAAATCTTATTTACACTTTTGCCACTCTTTTTCAATTGCTTATAAACTGTTCATTTTAAATCCAAATCGCTCCGTTCTAGTTGCGTTAGATCCGTATTTTCTTGCTCTATCCAGTAGTACAGTTTTTATCTATGTTAATAACTTTTAAAAATCAAAGAAAATTATTTCCGTAATGTTAATCTTGCTCTATTCAAAATCCCGTTTAAACCGTATCTTCTCCGTTATAGCTCCGTTTTTCGTGATTCAAGAGTCTTTGTGATCGTAGTGATACGTAGATTTGTTTTATAAGCTTTTACTTTTGTTTGGTGTACTGTTCTAATCTATAGCTTTGTTTGTTTGCATGTTATGTTTCTGCGTGACTGCATGTGATGTGATGGTCGAGTACAGACGGTGAGCAGTACGTGGGAGATCAAGGGTTTTGCTTTGAGCAGGAGCAGCAGCAGGATCTCTTTGAGCAAGGCAAGTATTATATGGGATCTTCCTTGATGTCCTATTAATGAGGCTTTTCCAATAAAATCATATGCATGTGTCTAATACTGTCACCATAGGGTTTGCCTAGACTTGTTTACCTTTATCCTTGAAATCCTATGGGTTATTGATGCATCTGGGTAGTTAATGCTAGTGCTTCACTTTTATAAGCATGATCTTTTAATCTTGATTAATGATTATAGGAACTGTTGAAGTAAAACTTGACTTTTTAGCAATATGGATTTAGGACCCCTTTCTGTCAGCAAAAGCTGGGACATACAGTGCAACCATGAGGGCTATATGGCTCTGGCTTTAGTTCAGTATTAGGGTCACTCTCTCGCATGCAACAGTTCACGAAAGTTGCCATTGACGAGCGGTTGCGGAGCGGCTGGTGTGGGGACCGCTGCGGGTGCGTACCACCGACGGGCTCCTATATACCCCTTGCCCGTGGATCCGTACTGTCTGGGGTATGTCAGCGAACCCCTTTGAAAGACTTCATCGTGTCCCCTGCCTGCTCACCTCGGTAGTGTTAAGGGAGTCATGATCCCGGGGCATTTGGGCAAACACGTCTCATGGGTAAAGTGTACACCTCTGCGCAGAGTTAAAAACTATCATGATAGCCGTGCTCACGGTCACGAGCGGCCTGGAAAACTCACAGAACCCTTTTGGTTACTTGTATTTACCTTTATGAATTATTTTTTTTTATGATACTATGTTACTTGTTCAGTTGTTTACTTGATCATGCAATTTAACTTGGGGAATTAAGCATAACTTTGATCTATCACTTATAAAGCTTTGTTACAAATTAAAAATGCTCACCGCAGTAAACCAGTGTCATACTATTTGAGCCTCATGAATCCCATATATGCTTGTTGAGTACGAAAGTACTTACGTTTGTTTCTTTCTTTTCAATTCTTGTATAAAAATCCCGGATGGGTACCAGATTATCAGAGTTATGAGGAGTATCCAGAGAACTACTAGGTTTGGGGTCAACCAGTTGACGTCCCTGTGCTATGGAGCTTCGCGAGAGTTATCTTATTTCCGCCGTTTTGTAATAGACATTATTTAAATACTCATTCGCTATGTATTAAACACTTGTGATGATACAATTTTGATAATTTGTCGGCTTATGTGTGTGACTGATCTCTGGGCACACATAAGATTATTGCATCCCGTTTTGTCTTTAAAACTGGGTGTGACAGCTAACATGGAAGTGGTAATCTAGGGATCATTTGGAGATTCTTAGTTGAAGCTATCAATAGGATTGACCAAGAAGAAAGCAAGCAACACCCAAAAGAGAGAGAGATTCATGAATTTAATCTACAAGTAGTATCATGACATTCAAGAGGTATCATCTACTACAAGTGGTACATCGTTTGGTACTCTCTCATGCAAGCAAATACCAAGAAATAAGCAAGTCAACCACAACAAGAAAGTGCACTTGATCATTAGTGGTTCTCAAATCATATGGGTGAAGATTGGTATTCAAATTGGTATTCATTGGTCTTCACCAAGCTCTTAATTGGACTTCACATTGCTAATTGGAGATGATTTCATTTGACTATCCTCTATTCCAACATAGCAAAAGTGAAATTGTTTGACATATGCATACATCATTGCTTAGACATGTTTTAGTGCATATAGTCATACATAGTAATCATTCATTGAAAATCAAATGAATTTCATGATTATAGCCTACCACTATTGCTTGAATGATTGTTTGTATCTAGTGGTAGTATATGAGTTTGATCATGAGCTAGTAAACCCAAGTACTTGATCTATTTTGGATTGCAATCAAGTGACAAGTACAACCTCTATAAGATAACCACTTAATGTGTGTGAACAAGCTTAAAGAGGGTTTAAACCGGACTTGAAAATTTATGCTATTCACTTTAGTTCAAGTCAACAATAGACGCTCATGACAATGAATCTAGTTCAAGCACAAGACAACTATGCAAATGGATATCAAGATGAAACTTACAAATGGTATCTATACTTATGCTAATCTTTCTAATAGTATCAACTTTCATATTGGTACTTGCAAAAGATGTTTAGTTCTAGCATACATGTGATGATCTACAATTAGTTCATTCAAGTAATATCCTTCATGTGGTATCTCACAAGTGATATCCTACAAGTTAAAAGTGATCCTCAACCTAAAGTGATCAAATCAAAAGTTATCTTACTTGCAAAGCCTTTTTGGATGACAATTGCTTTGACCACAAGGGAGTTGCCCTACTCAATGGTATAATGGTCAATAATCTTACATGAAGAGTCATTCCAATACATATGTGTTGGTGTCCATAAAAAATAAGAAGATACAAGTATCAACCATCTACCCTAGTGCAACCTTTGCATCAATAAGAAGCATACCTTTTATGGAAATTGATGACAAAGGGGAGAGATTAGTGAACAAAGATATATTAGTGAATGGACATGCACTAAGGGAGAGAAAACATGGACATGGACATAAGGGAATAAGGATTGAAAGGATCAAAGTCTTGGACTAAGTGATGCACACAAGTAGGGGGAGCAAGCTCATGAACTTGATTGATTGCATTTGATATGTGCATATTCATGTGCTTGCTTGCATATTACATAAGTCTTATATTTATATGCATGCTTGTGTGGTGTATGCTAGTTATAGGGCTTGTATGATGATTTGATAAACTAGCATGCATAGGTTGGTAAGCTAGATATATGCTCCTTCAATTGGTATCTAGAAACCGTGCTTCTAATGTTGATCTCACAGGGTTTCTAGTGTTGGTTTTGTGGTATCTAGCTAACCATGGTGCTAAGGATGAACTTCAAAGTGGAACTACATGGATATCTTCAAAGGTTTATCCTATATCTCTTAGCATCACTTAGTAGTGCCAGCACTCCCAAAATGACTATTCATGCATGTGTGCAAAGCTTAATTCAAACCTTTGTGAGCACACATGTAGGGGGAGCTATCGCTACCAAGTCGGATTTTGTGGCATTTATCCAAATCTTGGTATAGAGCTTAAATGTTGGATAAATGGTATAAAGTCCAAAATATGGTTAATTTCCATATCTTTGTAGAGTTGTCATCAATTACCAAAAAGGGGGAGATTGAAAGTGCATGTTTGGTTTTGGTAATTGAGTGACAACTTAGGTGGACTAATATGTGTTTAATGTGAGACACACAGGTGATTTAGTCCTTAGGTACACAAGTGTGAGCAACCAATAAAGTCATGAAGAGATGGCTTGTGCATATTTATGGTGCTCAACTTGATGATGAAGGAGCTCATAGCATATGAAACATGACATGGAGTCATGTGACAAGGTGGAGAAGGTCAAGGCATGACTTAGCTTGATGGACCGATTGCAAGTGTGAAGGGCAAGTTGGAGGCTTGAAGCGTTTGACCACGTGGCGGGAGGCTTGAGCAAGACTTGGCACCGATGGACGAAGGCAATGGTGAAGGGCAAGTGAAGTCAAGATCGATGAACCAATATGTCACGTGATGATATGAAGTGGATCATATCATTTGTGATAAGTTGGTGCATGGGTTGCATCAACATTGGAGAAGGAGATAAAATGGAATGCACAAGGCAAAGGTATAACTTAGAGCATTTCATTTCACCGGTCATAGTTGTTTAGAGAAGTGTTTGACCGGGTTGAGTTATAGGAAAAGCCGTACTATCAAGAGGGATGCATAGTAGACTAGCTTGATGAGGATGAGAATGAGAATGCTCAAGTTACTAGTCTAGAGACGTTTGAGAGACGTCGTGCAAAAATACATACTGAGAAGAGTGCTTCGGTGGCTTTCTGCTGAGCCACCGGTACTACTGGTCTCCCACCGGTATTACCAGTGAAGACCGGTGGTACCGGTCAGCTCCCGGTGGGGTTTTCTCGCACGCGAGGGCACTTTGAAGATGTGCTGAAAAATGAACTAACGGTAGTACCGGTGAGCAACCGGTAGTACCGGTCAACTAACTTTATGCAATGGTCGGAAGGCTCCAACGGTCGGATTCCTTGGACCGGTAGTACCGGTGAGACACCGGTACTGCGTCGGGAGCTGCGGGAATAAATAGGCCGCCCCTTCCCTTGGGGCGGCACTCACCCCCATTATTCCACTTCCACATCTGAGAAAAAGGGTCCCAAGTGCCTCTCTCTCTCCCTCCCATGCTCCTAGGCTTCAATCCATGGTGGATTTGTGAGAGAGAAGTGAGATTTGAGAGTGGAGATGATCGATCTACGACTTGAGCATTCGATTTCCTCTTCTTGCCGGCTTGCTTTGCATTTGTTACTCTTAGATTCTTGGAATCCTAGCCGGCTAGGTGTTCTTCGAGATTGCCCGTGTTGATTCATTTGTGAGGGCACCCAGAATCGTTTGTATTACCCCTTCGATCCTTAGTGGAAATCTTGGGCTAACCTTTGTGGTTGCTTGAGGGAAATCTTGGGCTAACCTTTGTGGTTGCTTGAGGGAGGCAAGGAGGTGGAAGAGACGCTGACATTTGTGGTCACCTCAACAACGAGGATTAGGAACTCCTTAGTGGGGACCGAACCTCGGGATAAATCTTGAGTCTCGCGTGCTTGATGTTGTGGAGATAACTTCGACTATCCTTTGTTTTTGTGTTCTTCGTGTTCTTCCTCTCTCCCTCAAAGTTCATAGGTTGGGAAGGCCCGATCTACAAATTGGAGAGAAACCAATCCAAGCAAAGCTAAACATCATCATCCTCAACCTCAAGGAGTGTGGGGAAAAGCTCGGATCTGGATTCAAAGCTCATCTTTCTTGGATTTCGAAGCTACAGCGTGCCACTGGTAGTACCGGTCCTACTACCGGTAGTACAGTTTGGTGGTTTGCCTTCTCTATTCACTAGCTCATACTTATTGTTTTATACTTGTGCTAGTGTTTAGTGGTTGCTTTAGTAACTAGTATAGCTTGTGTATCTTGCTAGTTACCTTCTTGCTTGTGTAGCATAGAAGTAGCTCTTGAGTGACTAATTGGCTTGTGTAGCCTTGTTAGTCACATTACTTAGCTTGTGTAGCTAAGCTTTTTTTCTCTCTAGTTTGGCTTGTGTAGCCTTGCTATTGAGCATTACTAGTGAGCTTAGGCTTTGTGCGCTTTGCTTTCTCTAGCATGTGTAGGAGCTCCCGGTTTACTTAGAGTACTAGTTTCTTAGGTTTGTGTGACCTTGCCACCTAGACTTGTTAGGTGAGCTTCCTAGCCCAACACCTTAGTAAGCTTTCTTATCATAATTTGCTAGGTGTTAAGTGTCAAGTAGAGGGGTGTTGTTTTGGCTAGACCGATAGTTTTAATTCCACATTTATTTTGGTTAGCCAATGCGATAAGTTTTTAGATTCGCCTATTCACCCCCCTCTAGGCCAATTAGGTCCTTTCACTCAACATCATCTTTCATGATAGCCATATCTCTTTTTGAGGAATTTTGGAAGAGATCATATCATTTATTTCTAGAGTATTTATTGAATGATCATGGATCATGTAAATGAAAGGCATGTTTTTGCGTACTTCCAGTGTAGAAGTAGTAGAAAATATGTGGCGTGTACATGATCTTGATCTTTGAACTATGACATAATTCTCAACAAGGTTTGACCAAACTCAAAGTAATTACAAGAAGCATATGAGGAAGTTTTGAACATGCATAAGTAATTAAGTATTTATGGCTTTGGTAGGAATTTTCTCACTATAGAGGAGTAGTGACATTATGGTTTTATGACATTTTCAAAAATTAATCTCCAAGAACTTTAAATAGAAAGGGTATGAATCATGAGCTGAGACTATATCACATTAATCAACAACTTAGTCAATATGATCTTCCTATCAAAGTGTTTTCCCACTAGCATAAGCAAAAAGCAAGAAATCATCTTTATGACGTTTTTGCCCTTTAAATGTCATAGATCATGTCACTTTTCAAAATTTTAATTTTTGGATGCGGTCTTCTTGTTTTATTCAACATTAAAAAGGGAAATAAACTAAGTGATGAATTTCATGAAGAAATTATTTTTATTTCATTTTTATTAAAAGGAGAAAATGAATAAACAAATGAAAAACATAGAGGAAAAGGGGAGAGACGTGGCAAACCAGTCAGGATTGATGTTGAGGCTAAGGGATGCTGGCTGGTAGGCCCGAGGCCTATAGGCACGGTCGGCCG
This sequence comes from Microstegium vimineum, assembly GCA_022036555.1. Taxonomy (NCBI): domain Eukaryota; kingdom Viridiplantae; phylum Streptophyta; class Magnoliopsida; order Poales; family Poaceae; genus Microstegium; species Microstegium vimineum. The sequence continues at coordinate 6,736,171 of CM039124.1, read as the reverse complement.
ACCGCCCTTCTAACCCATTTGGCCACTTCGGTCTCTGCAATAGAATTCCTTACCTTTGATTGTTGATTCATTCTGTCTGTTCTGAATTTTGGCCCTCAAAGTGCATCAGCCGATGCACAAAAGTGGTCATTTCGGTCCAGCTTTTTTGTGGAACGTGTTATGGACGTGTACAACATGGTTCAATGGCTGAACTGGTGTTTTGACATGTTGGAGTGTCGATCGAACTCCCCCATACTTGTTTCGGGGCATGCTGAAATCAGTGACAGAAGTAGATCAAATGTAGGGGTTCTGCTGGGGTAAAAGACCAGCAGAACCAAAACTTTTTATTCAATTCAAATCTTCTTAGGCACATGTTACAATGATGAAGGGAAAATGATTGAAAAAAATAAATCTAAGTGCCTAACTTATTATAGAACTAGCGATCTATGGAGATGGAGGGGTAAAGAGACCCTCTCTCTTGGTTGCCTGAGCTAAGCACTTGATCTTCGCATTAGTGCTAATACGAAGATCATTGAACCTGTCCTCTAGATCTAAGAGCGTCATTCTCTCCTCTGCTACCCTTTCTGCTAGCTTAGTGTTGCTCTCTCTAAGCCTAGCGACTATGCACAGGAGCTTCTCCATGTCACCTTCTTCATCTTCCTCCTGGAACTGGCCTGGAGGGCCAGAGATGGATGGCGGGTTGCTAGTCTGCCGGACCAACTTGCGAGACTCCTCTGTCTCAAGGGAGTTGTGTGTCTCCCTCCGTTCCTCGGAGGTGAGACGAGGGATGAGCACCTTGCCTATCCCCGGTCCACCATGAGCCCTCTGAAGGCGCATCCATGGTGGTGTCGACGATGAGTACGAGTGGGTGTAGCCCGTGCTCGTGTCGCCGTCAGTGGTGGAGACGATGGTCTTCTTCACCCCCAATTGGCTGGTGGTTGGCCTTTTGGGAGTCACTGAACGCGTCGCTGGCTTGTTCAGGTTGCGGTGAGGGGACATCGATCGGGCGATGTCCCGCATCCGCTCTGACTTCCAGGACCCCGTCGGCCGACCCCCCTAGGGGTGCTCGGCTGGGCAGGCGGCGGTGCCATGGCAAGTGGAGCGACATTGAGGATTTCGATGGCCATGGCGTCGGTGTTGACAAAGTTTTGGGCATTGGAAGGACTTCCATCGATGGGGATGAGCGGCATCTTGCCATTGTTTCTTGGTGGATCCATGGTGAGGATCAAGGTGGGTGTGAAAAATGCAAGGAGTGGTGTTGGTGCTGCTGGTTGTGAAGAAAAGCAAGGTGGGAGGAGGAAGGAGGAGAGGGGGTTAAGAAGGAGAGAAACAATGCTCTGTGCCTTCGTTCTCGCTTGGATTGCGGTGAAACCGAAGGGGAACGTTGGCCCAACGTTCGTGTGCAATGGGACTTTTGAACGAGTTCGAACCACGGTCAGTCGATCGCTTTTTGAAAGATCTGGTCCGACCGAGCGAGGTTTTGAAGTCTACTGAGTCAGGTGAGTCGGCTCGCGAAGCCTCGGGCTTATTGGCCCAAAAGCACGGTCGGTCGACCGCCTTTAGAGGACAAATGGGCCGAGCTTTTTCTAGGGTCAAACTTGAATTTTGAACAAAACAAAGTTAAAACATGTAAATTTTAGTTCTAATTTGGATTAAGAACAAAATCTATCATATCAATTTATTGTTCAAGAATTTCATGCTCATGAAAAACTTTAAGACATTGGCCATTTACCTTAAAGATTTTGCCGTCGTCGTCCTGGAGTGTGATTGCTCCATGAGTCGTGGCGTTGACGACGAGGTATGGCCCTTCCCATTTGCTTTTTAGTTTCCCGTGACCAAAGAGCTTGAACCTTGAGTTGAATAACAGGACCTTGTCTCCTGGCTTGAATTCCTTGACCTTGATTCTCTTGTCATGCCATTTCTTGGTTCTTGCCTTGTATATTCTGGCATTGTGGTATGCTTTCTCTCTCCATTCTTCTAATTCGGAGATTTGCATTCTCCTGAATTTTCCAGCAACTGGTAGATCCATATTCTCTTGAATTCTAATTCCACAGGCAAATGGCATGTCTTCCCGTATACAGGTTGGTATGGTGTCATACCAATTGGGGTCTTGTATGTGGTCCTATATGCCCATAGTGCCTCTGGTAGCTTGTGCTTCCAAGCCGTACCCATCTCATCCACGGTCTTCTACAGAATGTTCTTGATTTGTTTGTTGGATGTTTCTGCTTGACCACTTGTTTGAGGGTGGTATGGAGTTGCAACATTGTGTCGGATTCCTTGATCAGTGAGGAACTGGTGGAAGCCTTTATCAATGAAGTGAGATCCCCCGTCACTTATGACTAACTTTGGGGTTCCAAATCTGGGGAATATCACTTCATGGAACATTCTCTTTGATTTGGCTGCATCTGCTTTGCGACAGGGTAGTGCTTCTACCCATTTGGACACGTAGTCCACCGCTACTAAGATGTACTCACACCCTTTTGACGGAGGAAAGGACCCCATATAGTCGATGCCCCATACATCAAAGAGTTTGAATTGTAGGTTGTTGGTGAGTGGCATAACATCTCGGGCATTGATGTTCCCATGCTTCTGACACCTTGCACATTTTCTGACGTACTCTTGGGTATCCTTATACATGGTTGGCCAGAAGAACCCACTCTGCCAAATCTTAGCATGAGTTCTGAATGCTCCATAGTGGCCTTCGTATTTTGCTCCATGGCATCTTTCCATGATCTTGGTTGCCTCCTCCATAGGTACACATCTTGGTCATAGGTGCTTCTTTGAATTGCATTCTAGACAAATGATTGGCAATATAATTTTCTACTCCCTTTTTATCTTTTATTTTAAGATCAAATTCTTGGAGTAGCAAGATCCATCTTATTAAGCGGGGTTTAGCATCTTTCTTAGTGAGCAAGTACTTTAGAGCAACATGATCTGTGTAGACAATAACTTTTGCTCCTACTAAGTAAGATCTAAACTTGTCTATAGCAAAAACCATGACCAACAACTCTTTTTCAGTTGTTGCATAGTTTAATTGTGGCCCTATTAAGGTTTTGTTGGCGTATGAAATAGCATGATGCTTCTTATCTTTGGTTTGGCCTAGTACCGCACCGACAGCATAGTCACTAGCATCACACATTATTTCAAAGGGGAGCTTCCAATCAGGGGGTTGAATGATTGGAGCTGAGATGAGTGCTTTCTTGAGAATGTAGAAAGAATCTAAGAACTCATCATTGGAGTCAAAGGGTGAATCTTTGGCTAGCAGGCTTGTTAACGGACGGGCAATTTGAGAGAAAGCTTGTATGAACCATCTATAAAAGCCAGCATGGCCAAGGAAGCTACAAATTCCCTTGACATTCATGGGAGGTGGAAGTTGTTCTATGACTTCAATCTTAGCTCTATCCACTTCTATCCCATGTTCGGACACTCTATGTCCTAGCACTATGCCTTCACGAACCATGAAGTGACATTTCTCCCAGTTCAGGACTAAGTGCTTTTCTTCACATCTCTGTAAGACTCTATCCAGATTCTCAAGGCAATCATCGAAAGTCTTTCCATAGACGGAGAAGTCATCCATGAAAACTTCCATGATTTCTTCAATCATATCGGAGAAAATGGACATTATGCACCTCTGGAAGGAAGCAGGAGCATTGCACAGGACGAAAGACATTCACCTATATGCATATGTTCCATAGGGTCATGTGAAGGTAGTCTTACTTTGGTCCTCAGGGTGGATTGATATTTGATGATATCCCGAATAACCATCAAGGAAACAAAAGAAAGAATGCTTTGCAAGCCGTTCCAACATCTCATCAATGAAAGGTAACGGGAAGTGATCTTTCTTTATAGCCTTATTAAGTTTTCGGTAATCTATACACATTCTCCAACTCGTGACGGTTCGTTGAGGAATCAACATGTTCTTGTCATTTTGAGCGACCGTCATACCTCCCTTCTTAGGCACAACTTGCACAACGCTAACCTGTAAGACCCCTGGTGTTTAATCACTTAATTAAAACTTGATCATGCCATCATATGCATTGAGCATCATTCACTTGATTGAGAACCTTGTTATGCATTTAACTAAAATGAGTTTATTTGGTTGTGTTTGATCATATGTATGAATGCTGGTCATCTTTTCAAATTCAAACTTTCAAATTCTAATCTAAACCCTAATTACAAAAGGAGGTGGATTCAAAATCTATAAAGAATTTGCATATGGTTGTTTAAGCATTGTGGTAGATCTCTATTTGAATTGCATTTTTTGTGTTTACAGTTTTTCAAGTGCTATTCAAGTTTTTAGAGTAATTCAAAAGGGGGTAAATCTTTTTAAAAAGGGTTTGAAATTCCAAAAATGCATTTTCATTTCTATGCCGAATTTGAAAAAGTGCATATTGCCAAAAGTGTAGATCATGAAATTTTGAGAAACTTTGGTGTTCTAAGTTTTTCATGAAAACCCTTGGAAGCTTGTGCATTTTGCAAAATGGTCTCAGGGTCAGTTTAGTCTTTTCATCGAACACCTGCATGTCGAACGGTTCCATGGCACCGACATCTGTCCGGCCAGCTGCCGACGCCACCATTCGTCGTCTGCCCACGACGCGAGTTCCATCGCGTGCGTGGCATCACCACGGCTCCGTTGCCGTCTACAAAACGGGACACCGTCCACCCCTGCCCTCTCTTTCCACACTCGACGCCATCCGCTCTGCTCTGCTCACGCCGCCGTGAGTGCACTTCGCGTCGCCGAGCTCGCGTGAGTATTCCAATCCACTGCCTAAGTCTTCGCCTTGATCTCGCGCATCGTCTGGGTCACTTGGTTGAAGCAGCCGAGCACCGGTTTGACCGGTGCGGCATCATCTTCCTCGGCTCCGGCGAAAGCGCCACATCTCTGGTCCGTCGTCGTCCGGGCTAACCAAGAGCCACATTGTTTCTTTATTTCTCGTTTCATCTTCTCCGTTCATCACTGATCCTCGTCGGCTTCTCCGTTTCTTCTTCGGTGGACCGTAGCTCTGGGAACATCGACGTTGCCGCTCGGTTCATCTTCCCCGCCGGCACGGTCTTCATCGACCGGTCGTTCTGCTTCATCTCCGGCCGCGCTAGCAAGTGTTCCACAACTGGGGTAAGCACCTCAAACTATCTGCGCGGTTGGTTTTTCTTGAATCGAGCCGTAGTGCTCTGTCCACGAGCGCCGCCGCGGTTCATGGCCGTCGCGACGGTGCGCTCGTCGTTCGTTCGTTTTAGTTGATCGTTTTCGAGTCGGAGTCTTGCGCTAGCTTCGTCTAGTCGTCCTGAGTCCGTTCACGCTGTTGGTTGTTCGAGCGCGTGCGTGTTTTCGCCGGCGCATGTGCGGCCGCGTGCGGGGTGCCGCCATGGTCGTCGGCAAGGTCGTTACGAAGAGCTTTTCGTTCGTTTCGCGTGCGGTCCGCGTTGTTTGGGGGCCGCTAAGCATGCTGGGGTTGTAGGTTGAGCTGATTACGGCTTGTGCTCGCCGGCATACGCGCGACCGAGCTTGGACCGCCGCCGGCGAGGGCGTTCTAAGGGTTTGAAAGGGCTCTGTCGTACCTCGATGGGTTCGGGGTGACGCGTAGAGTCCAGCGCATGAGTTGTTTGAGCCGCTAAGTAGCCGCCGACGACGCGCTGCGTGTTTTGTGGTCACCGGCGTGGCTGCTATGTTTTTGGGTCACTGACATGCGGGACCCAGGTGTCAGTGAGAGCAGTGAAGGGTTTTCGTAATTTCCAGTTTTGCACAGTAATGCTTTTTTGGTTATTTTTGTATATTTATTTCTATGCATAAATAAATTCTGTAAAAATTTGTGTATCCTCTCTGTGATGGGTAGTATTTAAGAAAAATATAACATGTCCATGTTCAGTACATTTTTAATCCTGTAAAAATACTCAAGGAAATTAAGAAATGGCTTTTCCAGAATTTTTCATGCTCTGTGTAATGCTCCAAAAATTCTGGGAAATTTTGTGTAACCTTTTTATACTTATACCTTGTTGTACAAAAAGTTTGGGAATTTTTGGGTGAACTGTTGTACATGGCTAATTGTATAATTAATTATAAAATGATTAGAAACCCTAATGACTTTAGGTTTTGAGTGATTTTGTATTGATTGATGCGAATGGTCATGTGTCCAGTGACAACCACATTTTAGACATGTATTCTAATGTGTTGTTTGCTCAGTGCTTTTGGACATAATTATTAAACTTAGTAATTACTTTAATCATGTTGTAAGTAAATTACTTTATGCTTTAGTTTAACTTTTCCTTCATGAAGGAAAGTTGTACTCAAGATGTTTAATCTGTTTTGTTCATCTCTTAAGTACAGGTTTGTGTGTTGCAAAGCATCATGTCTATCATATCAAGCATCATCTAAGCATATCATTATATCGTGTAGATTGTTCGTTGGTTGGGTTGGATAATCCCTCTCTTGAAGGGGATTTCTCTCTTGTTGAATCTGAGTCCGAGTTTGTGTATCCCTCCAACCAAGACAAGCCTCGGTGCATTCAAACCCTACCTTGTATTTAAAAAACTTTCTTTAAATACACTTATGGTTGTAATATTGCATTATGGTACTTTATTAAATTCCTACTTGATGCATGACCTTATCCTCGTACTATTGTACCTTTACCTTGTCACTTGTTTAAAGATGAAAACTTTTGCTAAAAATGCTTAGTATGCTTAGAGTTTTCTAGTAGGTGATTTCCGGTCACTTACACATAGCGTATTGCTTCGGCAAATGGTTATGCCCTTTTGAGAAAGGAATGTTGTTGGAAGTAATAATTTGTGACCGGGCGGACACGATGTTGGAGAGCCATCAGCGGTGTCTGGTGAGCGGGTTCTTTCCGCCTGTGTCATTAGGAACCATCCGTTGTAAAAAGTTAGAGGGTTGTGACTTTGGATTACTTATTACATACTTTTGGAAGCCGGACTCTGGCTATTCTCGTCTTAAGAATGGTCAAACCGCACTGGGAGTGGAGAGATGGCGAGAGTAGTGTGTACCCTCCAAGTTAGCGAACTGGATGGAGGTGTACTGTGCTCTCGGGTGGCGAAACCCCAGTTTTGGTGAGAGGATCTAGGGAAAGGTGGTCATATGCGTGCTTTAGTGTTGCATATGTCATGTGTTAGGGAAGCCCTAGCTGGGATAAGCCGGTTCGAATCATCGTGTTCCTCGGATATGGAAACATGACCCTGCCTTTTACATCGTAGTTAATGAAACTTAAATTGGATACTTGTTGGTTCCTTTCATGGATGGTTCATTACCTTGTCATCAATCATAAATTTAGATTGGTACTTGAGTAATCTTTCAAATGAATTAAATGAATTTCAATTCTTTTTATAAATGCTCATTTATGCAAAATACTTGATTTTTGCAAACCACACCTTGAATCCTATGACTTGCATATCTTTTGTCCACCAAATATTTTCTTTTGTCGGATAAGTCTTGTTGAGTACCCCGTACTCAGGGTTTGTTAACCCCTGTTGCAGATGAGGGTCCCAATCCGGTCTGTGTGGCTTCGTGCTGCATGACCGTTGTTTCAGTTGAGGATGGTGAGGAGTAGTCTGTCTTTGCTTGACTCTTGGGCAAGAGTACCTCGGTTGTGTGTTTAAACTCTATCAGCATCTTGATACTATGTTATCGTATGACACTTAAGTTATGTTTCAAAACTTATGGTTTGTAATATGACTTCAAATTTCTACTACTTTGATGTAATATAAATTATCGTATTACTTCTGCAATGTTTGTAATGAGGAGATCCTGTTCGAAAGAGGTGAATGACCCGCTGCAAAGTGGTGACACCTGACGGACTAATTAAGAATTGAATCATTTGTTTGGGATTAAGTCAGATGGACTATTAATCCTGGCAAGTGGGCCCTTTCTTAAAAGGTTCTGTCACATAACACATTCACGGTGAGGAACGAGGTAGATGATCTCCGCGTGCAAGAGTTTCAAGTCCTCCTTCTTTACTACTTCTCTCATCGCATTATTCAATCTACGCTGAGGTTCTCTAGATGGAAGGGCCTCAGGTTCTATAGGAATGCGATGTGTGCAAAGAGCGGGACTAATGCCCTTAAGATCTTGAAGAGAATAGCCTAAGACTGACTGATGCTTTTCTAAGATGGCGAGGAGTTTGAAAGACTCTTCAGGAGAGAGTTTGTCACTGATGATCACAGGGGCCTCACGATCGTCATTTAGAAAGGCATACTTTAAACCAGCTGGAAGAGGTTTGAGTTCTATAGAGGGTTTAGATGGGGGCTCGGATTTCTCCAGATCTCTGGGTTCTTCTAGATCGTCTTCTTCCTGGATAAAATCTTCGGCTTCTTCTTCTAGATTAGGATGAGATGATTCTAGAAGAGATGCAACCATCACTTCCTCTATGGGGTTAGATTCTAGGAGTGATTCTGTCATAGTGTTTATGGAATTTGTAAGCGGAATCGAGAGTTTGATGTTACTCCCAAGATGACCCTTAATACTTCCATCAAGAGATCCATCAAGAAATCTCATGAGTGGATGTCCAATTAACAAGTCGAATTCCTCTATATCAAATATGAAGAAATTCAAGAGGATATTGACTTTGTTAATTAGTGTAGGAATGATCTGTGCGATCCCACAACTCTCAATCAATTGTCCTGAAGAAAGCTTCAAGAACTTTTTGGTTGGAGTTAGAGCTACCTCACCTAGGAGAGCATTAGCTAAAGATTTAGACATGATGGTTACTCCTACGGCAGGATCGTAAAGAGAGTCTAACTTTGCTCTATTGATTCGACAAGGAATGGTTGTAGGGGAAGAAAGAATTCGAATTGGCTCGAATGAAGATTCGGCCTCTTCTAACCACTCATTGCTCATGATAGAAGCTAGGTCTTGAACCGTCTCCTGGAGATATGTGTCCTCTATGCGGCTAGGAATGTGAAGGTTCGGAGCTTTTCAAGCAGCAGAATTCTTTTGCACAGATTGATCCAAGGCATTTCTAAAATCGGAAAACAAATCAGCCTCGATATCAAGGGGGAATTCCAAGGGATGAATCTCTTCTTCCCTTGGTGGTTCAGGTTCGATAGCAGGATCTTGAGATTTAGAGGGAAGAGTTTCGGCTATCGATGTTGTTTCTATTCTGGGGGCTGGTTTTTGTTCTTCCATGGGTTCTTCATAATATACATTAGTATAGGGGTGTTATCAAGAATCTTCGCGAGAAGACTCTTCCCTGCACTAATGGGTAAACACAAGAAGGCTCCCCGGAAGATATGTCAACGAGTTGTGCAAAATCTCTGCTAAGACCGCTATAAAAATGTTGTAACATTGTAGGCTCGGTTATAGCAAGATCAGGGCCTGAAGATACTAGATCTACAAGACGGGCCCATGCTTCACCTAGAGGTTCTTTCTCCTTTTGCGAGAAATTGATGACCTCTTTTCGAAGATGAATGACACAGGGGATAGGGAAGAATGCTAAAAAGAATTTAGGCAGTAATTTTTCTCATTCTCCCTTCGCGTCATCTACGTGGCGAGCGTACCATCGTTTGGCTATTCCCGTTAAAGAGAACGGAAATAGCTTCCACTTAAGAGTACCTGGCCTCATCCCTTGGATGTGGACACATGAACAAAGTTGTTCAAAGTCACATATATGAGTATAGGGATTCTCGTCTTCATCCCTAGAAAACGGTTTTTCCTGAACCATCGCTATGAGACTTGGGCGAAGCTCATAACGAAAGGTCAGAACGACCTGAGATGATTTAGGTGGCTCCAAGCTAGCGCCCGTTGGAGCACCATATTCAAAAAGTGGGTTTGATCCATATGTGTATGTGGAATGAAAGGATGAAATCAAACAAAGATAAAATAGGACCAAAGGGTACTAGTTAAAACAACTACAGTTCCCCGGCAACAGCGCCAGAAAGCTTGTTGACACCAAAGGTGGCAAACGGAAAAAAGACCGCAAGCATACGGTTGTCAAGTGTAGCTTTCACTGGGAGTATTCCAGGTATCGTATTTTCCTCAGGGGACGAGAAGTGAGTTAAATAGGAATATGGTTATGTCCTATGATGGATCAAGGGAGATTATGATAACTGGGTTGAGAGGTTCGATATATCAAAGATATCTAACAAGGTATAGCTGGTTATACTGGCTTTATCAGCCCTTGTCTTGCAGGAGGCAATGAGATCAGAAAGAGGACAAAACTCTAACCGGACCGCGCCATCATGTTGTATTGAGGCCCTACCTTTTAAGAACTTATCTTACACACGTGGTGGAATACGAAGACTAGATAGGGCTATCACTTCCTACTAGCTTCCACAAACAATCCGTGCGATAAGCGGTTTACAAAGGTAAGATCTAGCATAGACACCACGTCTACACTTATCTTACTACTTTAATCTTGGCCTAAGATTAAAGCACTTTACTCAGAGCAAAGCGATGAACAAGAGCGAAAAGTTGTATAACAACTAAACCAGATTTAGAATACCGAATGCTATAAAGAACTCAAAAGAAGTCACTTGCAAGTGTTGAACTTACAAGAGACTCGCATCCGCTGAGGAAGAACTCCGGAGAAGATTCCCGACAGGCTCGGGGCTTTCTCCAGAAGACTTCCTTCACTCTCCCCCAACCAGCATAGCAATACTAGAGAGCTCCGCTAAGAGACTAAGGAGTAGTGTTTCTCCAATGAGGCATGAATGAGAGGGGAGCTCTAGGGGTCTATTTATAGCTAGAGGTGGAGTAGGGGCTACTCTAGTGCCATGTCAGCGATCCGCGTCACCTTCATTAACCACCGTAGGATCCAACCGACTTCAGAACCGTCTTAGGATGGAGGTGGTGATTTCCATCATGTGGGGAGTGAGTGAGGCGGTTGAGGGTGTTGAAACCGCCATAGGGGCAGTTGACCGACCCCCCCTACTGGCCTGTGGGCCCTCTCTGCTCCTCCTGGATGGTGTCCCACTGGTCAGGGACCAAGTGGGGGCCTGGTGGGCCCATCTATAGGTCGGCCGACCCCCCTATGGGGTCTTTGGCCCACCTATGTCTTGTGTATGCTGGTCCCACTTGTCATATGTGTTGGATGTTTGTTCAGAGTTGAGTTGTCACGCTGATCTCCTTGATGTGGGCCCATGGATCCTTATGATGCAAATCTGAACCGTTGAGATGTAGCACACTTGGATCCAAGGGGAATAAAGTGCTTAGGAGAGTGTTACTGGGATCATGGGGGCTTGGGATGCCTAGTGGCCCCACAGGGTGGTCGGCCGACCCCCTAAGTGGGCCCACTAGCTCCCAAAAGTCCCCATTTTTCATTACCTGCACTCAAATAGTCAAGGGACATGTGAAACTAGTTATTGGGTAAAATATGTTCATGTTAGGCTTGTATTCCTTTAAATATGAGGATGTTGACGGTATTTTGATGGTGATAAAATGACTCATATTTACCGTCAACACCTACTGGGGCATCTGCACGGGGGGAGATCTCTGGTGGCACATGATTTTATCAGTGGAAAACCAAGAAAACCAGGAAGTTTGAGTGCAAAATGAGAACATTTCTCTGAAACCAAATACATTTAGCACCTTTCGAAAAAATGATGTTATAAAAGATAAAGGGAGCAAATATTAGGCTTACCTTTCAACTAGACGTCTTCACTCAAGTGACCCCGGGATACATCGAGTGAGGTATACATCCACTTAATTTCTGCTATCCTCGCAGAAGCTTATCCACACAAGCCCCTCATACACAGTAGGACTATAAGACCATGAAACTGGCCTCCATATTAGTCACATGGTAAAGTATAAAAATCTTAACTAAAGTATGCTCGAGGGATGGCTTAGGAGGCAAATACATCAAATGTGCATTTTTTCTTTTTGTAAACTTTAAATGGTCTTCTCTCTCCAAGAGCTTAGTTTGAACTTTGTTTAAATAGTCATGTCCCTTATGGCTGTCACATCATTAGCATGTTGTTGTTAGCATGCTAGTCACGTTCTATTTTCTAAAGCGTGCTGTAACACCCAAAAATTTGCACCCTTTTTAAAAATAGTTTAAAATTTTGATAAATGCATTTGTTGTGACCATCCAAACATAGGAAAATTAATGAAGATTTCATAAAATAAAAGTCACCATAATGGTAGAAACATTTTTGTTGCATTCATGTTGCTGCATAATGTTTGGTATTGCTTGGCATTTTAAAATTTCAAAACTTGAGTTCAAAAGTGCTTTGAAAATGATTTTGGAAATTCCAGAAATAAAAGAAAAATGCAATTCTTTTCCCTCTCCCTCCCTTCTTCCTTTCTGGCCCGCATGCCTTCTCCCTTGCCTCGGCCCAGCTCGGCACTGCCTCCCCACCCTCCTTCCTCCCGTGTTGGGCCTCGGCCCACTGGCCGCCCGGCCTGCCCTCGGGCGCCGACGCGCGCGCCTCCCCGCTCCGCCTGACGCCCGGCCCCGCGCTTGACTCACGGGACCCGCATGTCAGCTGCTCCCTCCCCCTTTCCTTTCTTCTTCCTCCCCTCCCTTTCCTTTCTCCCGCGCCAACGGATCCCCCTGCCGAGCGCGATTGGAGCTCGGGATTGATCCCCTTTCCTTCGCCGACACAGCCCCGTGGCTATTTAAGCCGAGCGCCGCATCCCTCCGCCTCCACCCTGCCCCCTCGAAGCACTGCAGAGCCACCAGAGCCGCCGCAGCCCTAGCGCCGAGCCGCCGTCGTTGTTCCGCCGTCGGGATACACCGTCGCCGCCTTGAACTACTCCCCGAGCTTCGCATCGTGGTAAGGAGAGCCCCCAGGAGCTCGCTCTCCCTCCCTAACCCCTCTGTTGCGCCGCTCCACGTCCACCGTCGACCCGAGCCACCACACCGCGCAGACGCTTTGCCCTCGCGCGCAATCGGAAAAACCAACCCCACCATTGTCTTCGCCATCTCCCCCCTTCTCTCCCGGTCCTTTCCGCGACGAGTTTCGTGCACCACCGTGGCAGATTGAACCGCGCCGCCGCTGTCCGGCCATGGCGCCGCCGTCTGCCCCGCCTCCGGCCACCGCGCGCCACCGCTCCCTCCCTCTAATCTAATCTGGACCGTCCATTCGCGATCGGACGGATCCAATTGGCCGATACCCCTTCGGCCTACAGTTTTGCAAAAGAAACCCTGATCTTTTTTAAGTCATAACCCGCCGTCCCTTGGCGTATTCTAGAGTTACATATTTCCTTTCGGTTTTGTTTTATTTCAAAAATAAATAGAAAACCCTAATTACAGAATTTCCACTCATTTTCAAATGCTTATTAAATGTTCATTTTAACTCCGATTTCACCCATTCAAATTGCGTTAGGATCGTATCGACGTAATCTACGTGTTAGTTAGTTCCTAGATCATGTTAGACAAACTTTAAAAATATGTAATCACTTAATCTCTTTTAATCTCTAGTTTAAATTATAAAACTTGATTAGGTCATATCTTCTTCGTTATAGCTCCGTTTTTCGTGATTCAAACATCAATATGATTATAGTGAGACGTAGATTAGTTTTATAAACTTTTAATCTTGTTTTATTATGGTTGGTGTACTGTTCTAATCTATAGCCTTTGTTTGTTTGCATGTTATGTCTCGGTATGATTTTATGTTGATGTGGTGATCGAGTATAGACGGTGAGCAGTACGTGGGTGACCAGGAGGTTTTCTTTGAGCAGGAGCAGTAGGAACCTTTTGAGCAAGGAAAGTATTATATGGGATCTTCCTTGCCATCCTATTCATGATGTTTTTGAATAAAATCATATGCATGTGTCTAATCTTGTTACCAATACGACTTACCTAGATTTGTTACCTTGAACCTTGGAATCCTATGGGTTATCTTTGCATCTGGGTAGTTATTGCTAGCGCTCCATTAAATAAGCATGATCCTTAATCTTGATTAATGACTATATGAAATGATAAAGTAAAACTTGAGTTTTTAGCAACATGGATTTGGGATCCTATCTGTCAGCCAAAGCTGGGACATACAGTACAACCATGAGAGCTACATGGCTCTGGCTTTAGTTCAGTATTAGGGTCACTCTCTCGCATGCGGCAGTTCACGAAAGTTGCCATTGATGCGCGGTTGCGGGGTACGACCGGAGTGGCTACCGCTGCGCGTGTGTACCACCGAGGGGTCCCCGTATACCCCTTGCCCGTGGATCCGTACTGTCTGTGGTATGTCAGCGAGCCCCTCTGAAAAACTTCATAGTGTACCCTGCCCGCTCACCTCGGCAGTGTTTTGGGAGTTATAAACCCGGGCATATGGGTAACACGACTCATGGGTAAAGTGTACAACCTCTGCAGAGTGTTAAAAACTGATATATCAGCCGTGCTCACGGACACGAGCGGCCGGGAAAACTCACAGAAAACTTTGTTTAATTGTTGCTTATTATTATGAATCACTTTATCATGATATTATGTTATTCGTTCATTTGTTTATATGATCATGCCATTTAATTTGGGGCTTAAGCATAACTTTTGATTCACCACTCGTAAAGTTTTGTTATAAACTAAAATTGCTTACCGCAGTAAACCATGTCATACCTTTTTGAGCCTCATGAACCCCATATATACTTGTTGAGTACTAGAAGTACTTACGCTTGTTTACTTTTCATATTTGGATAAAAATCCCGGATGGGTACCAGGTTATCAGGATATGAGGAGTATCCTGAGGATTACTAGGTTTGGAGTCAACCAGTTGACGTCCCTGTGCGATGGAGCTTCGCGAGAGTTATCTTTTATTTCCGCTGTTATGTAATAGACTTTAATTAGATACTTATTCGATATGTAATAAACACCTATAATGGTACATTTTTGATAATTTATCGGCTTATATGTGTGACTGATCTCTGGGCACACATAAGGTTTATGCATCCCGTTTTGCCTTTAAAACTGGGTGTGACACGTGCCAGTTGATTGGTATGACAAACCAACTCTTATTTTCATATTGGAGATATCCAAAAAATATATTATGTGCAGAAGTTTTTTTTCAGAATTAGGTGGTAGGATATGAATCTCCACAATTTTATTATTAGTTTTTTAAGTGGCAGTGGATCATGTAAGAAACAAATTTGATGTTCCTTATTGGTTTGCTACCAGGTTGTTCGTGGACCATATGAGAGGTGGATGGAAAGCCATCATCTGGTACTAAATTATGCATTTTCACAATTTGATTGTTGCTTTGGTATTGTTTATTTATGCATCCTTCCATCACTTTCTCAGTTTTGGATGGACACAGGATAATATGATCATGACTTCTCTAGTGTTATTAAAGACCCATTGAAAGAGGTTAGTTTTCTTATGTCTAGTTTCTTGCGGTAGACTGGTTAGAACTTTGAACTTCAGGAGTCATTGAGACCCTCATCTGACCTAGGTTGGAAGCACCTGACCTTCTTAGAACAAAGCCCTGGAGAGCCTCCCCAGCCCCATGGTTGAGGAATTCTCTGGTATTCTTCGTGCAGATGCCTAGTATGTTCATTGTTACTAAACCATAGTCAGTCTTACCAAAAAGGAGACCCATGTACTCCACTATTAACACTATGCCCAATGTACCCTGTAGCAACATAAGAGTGGCTATTCACATGGAACAAAAAGTGTTCATTAATGAGAAATCAATATGAGTAGTTAATTGAGCCTCACCCTCTCTTTAGCATGGCAAAGCCAGCGCCTCAAGAAGAGGATGGAGTGTCCTATCCCTAACCTTAGGACCATTACTCTAACTCAACCCATTGCATGTGCCAAAATTGGTATTGTCTATCCAGACAAGTCATGGCTCACCCATTTTTTAATGTAGTAAATATAGCTTGTTAATAATATTGTTGCTGATGGTATGGCCTCATTTTCTTATAAAACGTACCGCTATATCATGAAACTGGTTGATAAAAAGTAAGAAAATTTGTGTTTATGTGAAAAATACCAGTGCTAAAATCTATTGTTGGTTTCTATGGATTTTTCTGTTCGCAAAATTGTTAAATCAAAATTTTGTTGTAAATTTGGGAGCTCCTATTAATTTGTGTTTTGATCGTATTTGGTGAAAATCAATATTGTGCATTTACTGAGCTTGGTAAATTTGGCATGAATACATATCCATGTTGTTAATTTTTAAATTCTTTGCTTACATATGGATGAAAAAGGAGGTATGGCGAATTCAACATGGTACATGCAATAAGTGATGTTTTATCATCTTTCTTTGTCGTTTATTCCTTTTGTAGATTAACTAATCTTCTACATGGTGATTGTGGTAACCAGGGAAATCACTATAAATAACGCGGTTGCTAACTAAATATCTGATTTGTAATAAAATCAATTCATGTTAATTTTTATCATCTCATGACACTTTAGTGAAACCACTATAAGACAAATCCACCAAGGAGCACATAATAGCACATGGAGAATACTAGAAAAGATGGAAAATACACATAATGGCCATAAAATCAAGTGTCCAATGTTTGGAGTGCAATTTTTACAAAATCGACATTTAAAGTACCAAAACTGCAAAGCACAACAATTGGAGTCCCAAATATGCAATTTTCTCACTCTTAACAGACAACGCTAATTGTAGATGCGCTGCCCACCGTCCTCCACCAACCGTCGGTTGCTCGTCCCTCCCTCCTATTGGCCGCTCAACCCTCCCTCCTTGCTCATTTAATATGTCAATTTTTGTTCTGTAGAGTTGAACAATGAAGAGGACCACGACATTAAGATATTTTTTCTCTTGCTCCTATGCCAATTTTACAACCAATGTCATGAACCCAACCTTCTGTTCATGCACAACCACAAGTGGTAGAAGAAGTATAGGTTTTCAAAGAACCAAAAATAATAGAAGAGACACCTAGCAATAATGCTAATCGTTTGCAAAATAATACCCACATTACTCTTAATGATGATGATATTGTTGTTGATCCTGGGCTTCAAATACCAATTGAGGAAATGGACTACATTGCTAATATTTTTAACTACCAAAATTATGTGTAGGTTCAGATTCACGTTCTTATGATGCTCTTGATGAAGATATGGGAGGTAAGGATGAACCAAACCATCACTAGTTAGGTTTTTAACCACTTTCATGTTTCTATCAATTATGTTGTGGATTTCAATATGGGATTAATATATCATCTAAACTTATGCATTTATGAGCTAGTTTTGTTATGTATAAGTATTAGACCCGGTGCGGGAGGTATGTGCACTTTGATAGTCGCCCTAGGCGTCAAAATTGAAGAGCTCTGCCAATGCTGGGATTGTAGGGACCACCAGACATGCAATGGCACTTAAACCCTCTTGAATACCTATAAGCTGCCTTGGAGAATCAACCAACACCGTTGGATAGATGGTGGTAGAGCTATTGACCCATTTATTTTGCCACTATGGACAAGCATGTTTGCTAGATTGAATTAAAGAGCGAAGAGTTTCTTTTTGCCCCATTCAAATTATTCACGTATTCTCCATGTTTATATGACTCAGACTCATGAACCGCGCTCATAAGAATTAGAACAACTTGCATCTAACAATTCTATGAAATCTGATTTTAAGACGTATTGGGCCATTGTAGTGCACATACATATTTGCTAGTATCAATATATGTCTAGTGTGCTGGCATGCATCTATGGTTCAGGTTGGGTTCCATATATATCATGACACGTTCATTTGTGCGGACACGGAGGGTCAGCCATGGAGCACAGTGGCCCAACTTCCCCGTGTCGGACACTGTCGAAGAGCAGTAGAGGCACCATGTTTGTTGCCTCCTCATTGTCCCCATGCGTCCCTAGCGGTGGCTTGTCGCAATACTCCTAGTGCAAGCCCTACCCAGATCTAGAACGCAATAAACCTGTCGAGCACCCTCCAATTCGTGGTCACCATGGAGTCTCCCTCGCAGTCCGCCATGGCTCGATGGCTCCCTTGGTGCGGCACTGCCGTAATTGGCGTAGACTGTCTCACATTTTGTGACACTGTTATAACTTAATGGTTAGTTGGGTGCTAAGGGAGGTATGTACACCTCTTCTTATTCCCCCAACTGTCATCTTGAGCATTAACTCAGCATCAACCACCAGCGGATAAGATCTCCAGCCTCCATTGAAGGCTCCCACCCCTTTGATTCCCATGAGATTATTGAGAGATTGATCCTCCAAACTCCTTTAGAGAGCTTGTCAACTTGATCTATAATTTTTAAAGCACTTGGTTCACGTTCAAGCAGATGAATTATGTTTATTACTCTTGGAGCAAGGGCTCCTAGCCGACTAGCCATTGCTCGTCAAAGCTCCCAACTCTTGTGGGCGCTCCAAAAAGTTTGTGATCACCCTCTCATCTAGTAAGAACCTCTCAATTAAGAGACTTGATCTCTTAACTTGAGAAAGCAAATAGGGTTTGCGAAACTCAAACTTGTGTGGCTCTCTCAACATGGTGGAACCAGGCAAGCTTTAGTGGCATGCTGCACCACCGAATAAATACCTTGCCTCTTGTGTTCTTGCTATTTGTTTGTGTTGTACTAGAGTTTGTGTGGTGAATTAGTATTTCCTCCAGATCTACTTGTGTGTTAGCTTCCGATCTTGTTCAAGTGGTGGAATAGGCTCTACACTACCTTATTAATCTTAGTAATTTACTCAGTCTATTTTCCCTTGCATAGATTTTGAATTATGTACACAAGTTATTCTACACGTGGCACTACCACAGTTTTGCTCGGCACTGCCGCGTAAAAGTGCGGCAGTGTTGCACCTGTTTTGAACACCCCCCCCCCCCCCCGCGTCTAGGCATGCCTAGATTCTTTTAACAAACCATGGTTTACCTCATGAAAAAGAAAAAATGTACGCTTCATATACATCCTTTTATGTTGCTACAAGGGATAATTGTAGTTGATGAGCCATCCAATGAATATAAGGCACTCATTGAGAATTAGAGTTTTCGATCCATTCTGGTCTCCTCGCATGTTACTAGCCCTATCAAAACCTTGACCTCTTATATCTTGTATACTCGAATTATTAGTTGAGAGGGCAATACAAATTGACCCTTAAGTGTCTAATAAGTAGAAGTGTCACAAACTTGGACAGGCCTAGCAAATACCTTCCTTATTGACAAATCAAAGAACTATCACCGTTTGTTCTTTTTAGTTTCATCTGGAGCTTCATCAAATGATACATAACTTGCTACTACCTATTTCTTCTCTAATTGATTTTTGCATTTTTTTGAGCAATGATGCTTATAATTATCTTTTGGACATATGGTGAAGTGTACTTTGTATTTTTGGGGTTTTTTTTCTGACACAACAAATCTTTTAATCTCTTTGTTTTAGGAAGCTGACCATCTGAAGAAAATTACCCCTATTTTAGGATGTGGAGATTATAGATGGTCATGCAGCCTGTGGCCCGTTGGCACGGTCCGCGACACGGAAATTTGGCCCGGCCCAAGCACGACCCGGCATGGTGACCACCGGGCCCGTGCCGGCACGACCCGAGTCACCAGACCGTGCCTGGGCCGCCACCCTGGCCCGTGGCACGGCACGGGCACGGCCCGGTAAAAATAAATGGCCCGGTGTTGGCCCGACTCCCACCCCACAAACCTATCTGGCGGCCTGCTAACTCTCCATTCAGCCCAACTAGTGTCAACCGGCCCATCCCCTATCCCTAACCCTAGCTCCTGCGCAGGCCTCTCCCCGCCGCCCGCCGCACTCGCGCAGGCGCCCAACACTCGCGTCGCGGCCTCGTGGCTCGCGCTCGCGCAGCTTCTCCTCGCACCGCCGCGCGGCCGCGCCCAGCTCCTCCAAGCTCCTCCAGTCCTCCTCGCGCCACGCCGTCGCGCCCAGCTCCTGCTCGCGCCACGCCACAGGTCCTCCATCCTCCCCGCGCCGCAGCTCCTCCGCTCGTCGTCGTCAGTAGGCAACGACTCCTCTCTGCGCGCTCGTCGGCGAGAAGCGCCACTGCGCCAGGGCTCTCCTCCACGCCCCGAGCTCCGCGCCTCCGCCCCCTGCGGCCCTGCTCCACCTCCGCCGTCCGCCCTCAGCCGCGTCGCGGCGGCGCCGCAGCTCTGCCTCGGCTTCTCCCCTTCTCTGCTGGCTTCTGTGGGCCGCGGGCGTCGCCGTGCTTACGGGCGGCATGGCCCGACAAACAAGCCCGCGTGTCGTGCCTTGGGCCGGAGGCCAGGCACGAGCACGACCTCGGCACGACACGGCCGGCACGATGGCCCGGTGCAGCACGACGACATGTGCCGGCACGGTACGACGTTGTCATCTATAGTGGAGATATGCTTTTGCAGTCTACGTTATATTAGGAGTTTAGGACTGGTTTGATTCATAGGCTGCTACTACTACTTGATGACTCTAAGATGTGCACTGCAGGACATAATATATATAAGTATCATCGTTAGATTAAATATTGAATGTATTTTTTATAATAAATTTACTTGAAGATATAAATGTTGTCAATGTTTTTCTATAAATCGGAAGGAAGCACAAAACTCAAATTGATGCGAGGGATGGAGTACCTTTTATATACGTATTATACCAATACCAATACACGACATGGCGCAGGGAAGGATCTTAAGCACGTGGCCTGACGAGCATGTCGACTAGTGATCGAGGCAAGTATGAAACGAAAACGGGGTAGCGACGTAGCGTTCAGCTACACACATCATGTACTCCAGTATATATGTATATATAGTGTGCTGCCGTGCCGCGTTCATGTGTGGCGCAGACACGCAGGGTCGGCCACGGAGCCCAGGAGCCCGGCTTCTTCCCCATGCCGGACGCCGTCCAGGAGCAGAAGCGCCGCCATGTCCGACGCGTGCTCATTGTCCCCGGCATGCGTCGTCCCCAGCGGCTGCTTGCCGCAATACTCCGGGCGCAAGCCCTGCCCGGCGGAGTGCTCCTCGTCATCAGGGATGAGCTGGGACGCGACGAACCTGTCGAGGGCCCTCCAGTCTGTGGTCGCCGCGGAGTCGTTTCCCTCGCCGTCAGCCACGGTCTGCAGGTGGCTCCCGTGGTGCGGCATGATCTGCAGCGGCGGGCTCTCGAGCTGCGGGAGCTCAGCGAGGCGGCTGGAGTACTGCAGGATTGCGGCGGCCGCCGCCGCACCATCAGGCTCGGACGACTCTTGCTTGAAGTGCGCCGCGCTGGCGACGACGGGATCGTGGTAGTGCGAGTAGCTCCTCGGGTCCCATGCTCCAGCGACGCTCCGCGGTGGGTGCATTGTTCGCTTCTTGAACGCTCGGCACACCACCCAGCCTTCTTCCTGCGTGCATACAGAGTTCTAGCTTGCCTCAAAAAAAAGATGACAACAACGTGTGAATTCAGCTAAGTAGTGCTACAATTTCGAAGCGAACGAACGCATAAAAAGAAAGACGATATATATGTTGATATATGAATTATGATTTGCCAATTGTTTGCAATGGAAGCAGGCGAGGAGTGCAATGCATGCGAGCTATATCTATATATAAGGCCGGCCGGGTCTAGCTTGCCTGAGGTGCGGCGTTCTCGTCGGTTTCCAGCCTGTACTCGTGGATAATCCAGTCGGTCTTCCGGCCATTGGGCGCCCTCCCCGTGTAGAAGACGAGCGTCTTGCGCATGCCGATGAGCCCGCCGCCGCCCTGGCCCTGCTTGCTGTCGCGCACCGCCTTGTCCCGCCCGGTCGCCTTCCAGAACCCCGTCAGCGTCGCCCGGTTCGTGCGCGTCCCCGTCGGGTACTTGCGGTCCTTGTAGCTGAAGAAGTACCAGTCACTCTGCTCCTCGTAACCAATCTTGCAGTGCTCTTCACATGCATCATCACACGTATACAGAGATCGAATAATAAGATAATATATATGTGTAGCAGTGAGAGATCTAGTAGCTACGAGCATTATTATGCTTATGCATAGACACATATATATATTACGATTAAAACAAATGTTGCCGCTATATACTTATATTGCAGAAAGTGGGATCTGTCAGATGCAAGGAAATAAGCTGGATGCGGACCTTGGAGATCCCATGGCTCTACGCGGTACAGGTCAACGTCGCGGATGACGTCGAGGTCGATCTTCTGCGAGGCCACCTTCTTCCGGAGGTAGTAGCCGACGAGCTCCTCGTCCGTGGGGTGAAACCTAAACCCAGGAGGGACGCATGACTCCATGATCACCACACGCTACCTTTACCCAGCAGCACGCAAACCAGCCCCTGCATCAAATTCAGCAATGCCTGCCTCAGCCCACCTGACTCTCAGCTCTCCACAATACACACACACACACACAACAAAGTGGTGCTCTCGAATCATTCAAATATACGGAGTACACTTGAAAACGCAACATGTGTGCATAGCAGGCCTGCATTTTTATAGTATGAGCTGCAGTTTTGAAAAAGCAGCCACACTCACACAGAAGGAGAGACAGTACTGCAAGCTTGACTACTGCTTGGCTGTGCAGTTTGAAAAAGCAGCCACACTCACACTATACAAATGCAGGATGTATGGGTCCGTTTCAGTGCTTTTGGAAAAGTTTAACGCAGGCGCAATGCACCCATTCCGCATGCTGGAGTTGGTCTCTACAGTATCAGTATAGTACGGTGAAGGAGGCCTGGACCCTGGACATTATTATTATTAGTACACAGGGTACGGTAAAAGCCTGGGCAGCAGGCCGGGGCAATCCACAGCAATGTCGAAGGCAGTGAAATGATACTGTCGAGGTTACGATCAGGAGCACACATTGGCCATAGTCAGCAGGGAATGATAGCTGCTGCCACAGCGCCATGGACCAGTGTATAGTATCTGGTTCCACAAAAACAATAAAATAAAATGCTATTTCGCGCAGTCTAAAATGTATCATCCGAGATGGAGCTCCTTGCTTATTGCTTATTATTTAAAAGAAAAGAAAAAAGAGTTTTTGTGCAGAAAAAAGTATGCTGTGGACGTATAGGATACGAAGAAGAATGCCCAGCAGAACCCAGAAATGTAGTATGTATTCCAGCAAACTCCATTGCAAATTATGCACTCTTCTTGGCATATTAGTACCAATGACGTGAGCAGTGCTCCATGCAGACAGCACTCGCTCAGTCTTGTTGGCGACCCGGCCATGGGAGTGAACGAGAATACATATGAGTATCAAGTACTGTATGTATATAGAGAGAGATTCATATGTATAAATGGAGTTGATCAGCAGTCAGATGGGAAAGCCGTCTTTTGGATGATCACTTGATCCAGGCTTGTTGCCTGCTAGCTGCTCTGGAGACTGGATCATCGGAGGGGCTGGCTCTATAAAGTTAGCAGGTAGGAGTAGGGCACAAACACAACTGGGTCCTTACACGAGCTCTGACCGCTCTGTCCCTTTGTCTAGGAATTCCATGGCAGGGCTCTGATCCTTTGTTGCCCTCGAACGCTGCAGTTAACTTACTTGTTGCATACCTATATATGACCGCATGTAGTTGTATGCGTGTGCCACATAAAACAGATAGAAAACAATTCATTGATACCAAAATGAAAACTCTATAGAGGGATTTAATTTTAGAAAAAAAGATTTATAATAGCACATCCAAGAGTATCTCTTAAACTCACGTTCATTATCTTCAAAGTCACTTTTTCTCTATATGTTTTCACCCTCCAACTGCTTCTCTATATTTTGTATGTATTCTAGAGAACCAAACTCACGTTCTCCATCTATAATTATCGAAAAATCCAGAATATATGATGAATATATTTGTTTATTAAAGAAAAACTATTGGAAGATATTTTTTCCCCAAAATCTATATCATGTCAATAAGGAAAGATACAAAGATACCCTTGAAGTTAGAGAAGATACTCCAACACACAATAACCCTCGAACCCCCTCCCAACTAATTTCAAGCATCTCTATGACTCTATCATCTAGTTCTTGTTGTCCCCTCCTCCAATCCTTATTAGAACAAACATGTCACGTAGCCGGTTAGACCCCAATGTCAATTTCTCTCATATTCCTTGACCTATATACTCCTCTCACAACCACTCGTTAAATAACCTACTCTCCTACAATATAACATCCATTTTCAATTTTCTTTCTCCTTCCCTCATCTCAGATGCTTCCACGCATGCTATTAGTCAAAGTCCAATGTGAACACTTAGGACAACACATTACAGACCTAGGCCTTATTTGGATAAATCAATTACCTCCCAACGGGATTAAGGAGGAAGATAAACTAATTTCCCCTTCAAGCGCCCCTCCCCCTCAAATCACCACTGAATTCCAATCCACGTGTATAGGGAATGGGTTTGTCCATGAAGGCTTAAAATCACAAGCATTGAAAATACCATGGATGATGTAATTGACGTAAATAGGCCATGTATGGATCTAGGAAGCATTAGTTGGGAAGAAGTTATTTGGCTAACATCGTTGGCAACAATATTGTCATGCGGCTGGAACTTTATTATACACCGAGAGCGTTGGCAGTGTATGGCAATTATTTGTCTCTAGTCCACCATCTTTCCATCTAAAATGAGGTTTCCTTACTTGGGGCATGCATGTCCATTGTCCAGTACGTACCAGTGCCTTGGAAATTGCTCTAGAAATGCTCCTTCATTCTTCCATGAATTTGTCAGTTCTTGGTCATCATGGAACAAACATTGTATTGAAAATGCCTTTAGAGTTTCACTGACCATCTCCTTTATAGGAAGAGAATGCATTAATTATAAAAGGAAAGGAAGAGATGATAGAAAGGAAAGGAAAGCCAGAGTTGTTTCGTTCATGCTATCTAATGTGCAAGATCACTCCAGGATGCACCACACAACTTTTAAAAATGAAATTATATCTATTTATATTAAGAGAATAATGGATTTTGCAGATAGGAGCAAGAAAATATATCAATAGGGTATTGAAAAAGCCTATGCTCTTCTTGTGTGTGCAAGCACATCGCCCGACCGGCCAGTACGAGATCAAACAAGAGAACGTAAAAGAAATTAAGATTAGATCGTCCGATCCAATATACGGTTATATGAGACGAATACAGTGCTCCAATCAATCGTCTAAATAATAAAATTCAAAAAAGTCTCACGGACAAGGACCCAGTAATAACCGATCTCCTATGCATATCCTTACCCAGAGAGATGTGTGTGTGTGTGTGGGGGGGGGGGGGGGGGGGGGGGGGGGTGGGGGGAGCAAAAGCCCCAAAATGATTTTTTTTGTGTTTGTGAAATGGATCACTCCAAATCTCTGATGACTCAAAACAAGATGCACACACAGCCCCAAAAAAATTGCAAAAACAATGCGTTCATCAAAAAGGAAAAAAAATGCAAGAACAGATAAAAAAGCATAGACCCTTATACTTATGCACAAAATTGATTATCATGAGCCGTAAATAGTAATGTCTCCAACTGACCTCAAGGGATCAAATACTCTACACACAGCGGGAGTACTTTCTTCAGGCTAGCTAATAACTAGTTTGAGGGCATGAAGAGGGAGGGGAGTGAGTGAGCTTGTATTGGAGACTGGAGATGTGAAGAAGAGGGGAAGCAAATTAAAGAGGAATGAGAAAGGTGGAGGGTGTTTAAAAAGGAGGGAGGAGGCTTCCCTTTCCTTCGCGCGTGGGTTGGGGGAATGAAACCCGTGGGCCCTAGGGGACCCTTTTGGCCACCAAGCTGATGTCACGTTGTCTTCCGGGCAGGCCCTCTTCTTCTTTCCTTTATATTTCCATTTCCCAATCTTGACTGATAAGCCACACAACTGTGCTTGTGAAGATATTGCACGACTATATATGTGCTATCAACGATGATTGAAAATACTTTTTGAGAAATATTGATGGATCAAGAAATCGACATTTCATAACAGGTTGAAACTGGACTACGGGGATGGTTTCTGCTATTGATGATGACACTTCCTTAGGACGACAACTAGCTATCAAATTGATTCATCATCAGTGAAGTGAATGGAGTTTGGAAGTCTTCTCACACACACATATATCATGTACTAGGTCTCAAGTTCTTAC
This sequence comes from Microstegium vimineum, assembly GCA_022036555.1. Taxonomy (NCBI): domain Eukaryota; kingdom Viridiplantae; phylum Streptophyta; class Magnoliopsida; order Poales; family Poaceae; genus Microstegium; species Microstegium vimineum. Next base: position 6,710,341 of record CM039124.1, on the reverse strand, counting down.
AATGACGCAACCAAGAATGAGTGAAGTTGAGGGATTAGGATAACCTTGTTCATCTTAAATTATTTTCTTGTTCTTTTTATGATTTTTTTTCTAACTAATTCCAACTATAGGGGATTGGCCTTGCATAGTTGCACTTGCATGTGTTGTCATTGTTGTATATCTCTGATGATAAAAATAGGAGTACACATTTAGACAATCATGATGAGATCAAAGCGCTGACTCCTTAAGATTAATTGTTGCAGTCTTAACCACTCGTAATATACTCTGTAGGTTCTTTTGAAATTTACTGCATGTGCACTCCATTAATATGTAGCTTTATACATCAGAATCCAACTATAACCACCGGTATAATGAACATGTAAAGGAACAAAAAGGCACGAGCGCAAATAATGTATACACAAAATAGAATGGCATGATTGAGGACCCATACATTATTCAGTTTTATACTGATTACTGGTCAAAATCTTGTGTAACACAACACCACTTTTCTGGCTTTCCCCCAAAAATAATTCTAATGAAGCATGCATTGCAAATTCTACTTATAGCTAGTTGGTACACTAGTACCTCTGATTCACAATACTTGTTGTTTGAGTTAGCACAAAATTTGCAGATGTAGATCATCTTATTACCCGGCCTTAATTACTATCCTCTTAAGTATGCATGAATGAATGAATGAGAAAATAAGCCAGTTAATGGTGCAATTAAGAGAGGTGAGATTGGAAAGGTAGGCGAAATTTACCTGTAATAATTTGCAGAACAAGAAAGGAAGCTAGAACAATAAGTAATTTGAATACAGTGAACCAAAAGTTGAAATGAAAACTGATTCAGAGATCACTGCTCTTCATACCAGAGGACAAATTATTAGTACTAGTTTGTTTTTTGTCCCCAAATGTAACCACGCATTCTAGAAAATTAGGAATAATAATCGAACGAAAGAGGATTGGTGGAGACTTGAGACTATACCTCGCTCAGCAGTGCAGGACTGTTCGCCTGGCGTGCGTCGTTGTTGTGGCTTTTTTCTGCTCATAACTACTGCTGTGTGTGGGGATGTCAAAAGGGAAAAGCTTTTTTTCTCGATCGATCGACCAGTCTCCAGTTGCTGCTAATGATCGTGCATCCTCGAGACGATTTCACGCGCACTGATCCCGAGGCCTACTGCTTTGCTTTGCGCAGACCCGGACGCACACCCCCACACTGCAGCGCGACACTAATTACCCTTTGATCACTTTTCTTCTTATCATCCTAGCGACACGGCTCACTAACGACTAACTTAATGATGAAAAGGTACAGCTACAGCTAGTGTCAGGTTTGTGCTTCAGAAATTCAGTGTACTACGTGAAGAACTCAACACCACATGTGTCATTTGAACACAACACACGGCAGAAGTCAGTCAATGCAAACTAGTACGCAACTGAAGAGCTAGCTTCCAGCTGGTACACTCTTTCAGGTGCACCTGAAAGCTTCATTGAATCAAGCAATGCAGATAATTAAGCAACTGAGCTTTTAGGTGCACTGCTCTTGTAATTCCCTTGGACCCATCATATCTCCGATCTCGGAACATCATACACTGTGATGGTAGCGAGCGATCGAGCAGCTAGCACAAGTCAATGCAAATACCCTGTACTCGATCGATGAGGAGGCCAACTGGGGTCCGGCTTCCACATGGGATCGGAGCCGCTATGATACACACTGAATAATCGTTCCAGCTATATATATATCCAGGTGCTGAATCCCACTAAGATAGTAGCTAAGTGGCGTCGTGTCATTAAAACGCGTGGCGAGATGTCCGACGATAGACAGCATGTTCGCTTGGCTTTTCAGCCGGCTTAAATCCAGCCGGAACAGTGTTTTTCTCTCACAAGAAATCAGCCAGCAGTGCATAATCCTGCCAAACGAACAGGATGAGGGGTGACTACTCGAAGAGTATAGTCTCAGTTGATCGATTTTGTGTATGTGTAATGGGGCGGCCTGGCCTGGCCCGGCCTTCTGATCATTGCTCCCCACATACATTTCAGCGTGTTTCATACCACTGCATTCCTTGCATGGATGGTTGGATGGATCGATGACGTACTAGCTAGTCCGGATCCGGAAGCAGGGAGAGATCGAAAATATCTACAGCGGTCGCAATAGTTAGTGCCATGCTCATGCGGTCGATGGATGCTAGCTAGTGGCAACCATGGCTGCCGTTCGTTCCCAAGTGGGGCGGTGGCCACCGAACCGTGTCGTCGGGGGCACGGACGTCGACGTACGGCTCCTCCGGCCCGAGCATATCTCCCCGGCCGGGCCGGTGTGGGTACGCGGTGCAGTGCACAAGAACCCGGCAAACAAACTCGATCGCGCGCTCGATCGTTTGCGAGTGTTCCAGAGCCAGGCGGCCGGCGCGCGCGGCATCATTCCGGGCGTCTGGCCGGCCGCGCGTAGGCCCCGCGGCCCCGGCCCGCGCGCCGGCGCCGGCGGTGCACTGGGCGGCCGCATGCAGGTTGGCTAATGCGCTCGCGCGCCGCCCCAACACGCGAGTGAGGTTACATGTATGGCTTGCGACCGTGGATATGTTGGCGTATGTCCAACCGTCGACACGACCCCTTTCTCTTTATTTATTTATTTCTTTGTTATCAGTCCGTCCCAGATAATTAATGGATGCCCTTTTCAGCTACATATGGATCAACCTTTGTTTGGTGCAGAAAGGTACGGTGCGTGTAGGGGTGCAAACAAGCCACCTTTAGGTGCTCCTCCAAACCTCTTTAGCGTAAATATTTGTACTAGTTGTACAAATATTTACGCTAAAGAGGTTTGGAGGAGCACCTAAAGATTAATCCTTTGCACCCCTAGGTGCGTATTTGTACTAGTTGTACAAATATTTACGCTAAAGAGGTTTGGAGGAGCACCTAAAGATTAATCCTTTGCACCCCTAGGTGCGTGGCAAGCTACCTAGCATGCATATGGAATGGAAGATCCTTAGCGTAAGCGGCAAAAAGACCGGGGCATGCGTGCCGGCGCGCGGAGCCTGCTGCTGTATGGATTGGATTGTGACAGTACTAACGGTAACGGTAGTGTGCTACAATCACGCTTCTCTACAACTAAAACATGCGGAACGCAATCGTGCCCCGGCGTGCGAAAACTGCCGCCCCCTCCTTGGCTCGCCCGGTGAAATCTCGCATCCCGCATCCCCCCGGCAGTTCCGCGCACGCCAGCTCGTCCCCACGACGCCCAGCATCGACGGCAAGATGCCCCTGCGCGTAAGATGGAGGCAGGCACGGCGGTTTCCCCGCAAAAAGATTGCTCGACCTCGCCTTCTGCCCATCTTCTCGGCCACGATGGTGGCAGGCTAAACGGACGTCCGGCCGGCGACAGCTGCAGAGCGCGGATGGCCGGCGGGGCACGCACGGACCCCTGCCTGCCTCGCGGCGACCGCGCCTCCACGTCACGTGCGCCGCCGCCGGCCGAAGAGGACGCCGACGCCTGATGGCAGCGGCCCCTGCCTCGCACGCCTACTGCCCTTCGACTGGGTATGGGTAATTACTGGCCCTCTACATTCTACCTCCGTGCAGCTCTGTTTCTTCCTCCTCTTCTCAAAGCACTGTTGTAGTCTTGTTTGCTTCAACCTATGGTGTGTGAAAGATTCATGTCTGAGGGTGCTCATCGGGCAAAAATGCCCAAGATCCAGACCTGGTTGTTCAGTGCATCGTAGAGCCTAGCAATTTGGGTAGTCTCAGCTAAGGCCTGGCAGGACTTTGGGGAAATCTTTTATCAAAACTAAGCTGCGAGTTCTTAGCTTGATGGTAACAAACTTCAAGTGGGCCAAGCTACACAAGATGCAAGGTTAGCTTGTTCGCTGAATTTGACAAAGATGTTAGCTGCCATTGGATGGCATTTCATGATTTGATGAACTTTTGGTTTCAGAATCATCAGTTTGTGAATGAGCTTTCTTCTCTTTTGTGAAGATGAATCATATTTTCACAACTTTAGGGGTAAATGAATTACCTTATATCTGGTAAACCTTTTTATCAAGATTTTTACCTTAAAGTTTGTGTACATTACGTTCATAAATGATACCCTGAGTCCGTGCTATATTTACAAGCCCATGTTTGTACTAAGATCCTTTAGGAATTAGGAGAACTTTGTAATGTGGCGATTTGGAGAATATTTATTTAGACATTGAGGTGGGAGAATTTTGATGTTGTTCACAAACACATTATTTTGTAAGAAAAATATGGCTCCCGTTGCAACGCACAGACATAGACCTAGTTCCACATAAAAAGTTGAAGCTTCCCTTCGCTCTGCTTGAATAAAAATTAGTGTACGATTTGCTTCTATGCTTAGGTGGTACGTACTACTAGCTAGCATGACAGGGGCATCCCACATTTATTTATTTATTGGAGCGACATGGATTAATCGTTTCATTTACATTGAATAAATACTCCGATGTTTTCGGTTGATTCGTCTCCACATATACGTCGGATAGCTAGTCCGGTGTCCAGAGAGATCTATATATAGTTACATGACAAGCTCATCGATTTATTTTTCATTATTTGTGCGATCAATTAACCAAGGATATGGGTTAGTGGGAGAAAACAAACAGCAGGCAGCGTTGGCCAGGGAAGGCAAAAAAAGCACAGAACGCGTGCGTATGCAGGTGGCAAAGCAAAGTCTTGAAGAAACAGGCCGGAAAATAGTACCATCATAATTGTATAAGCAGCTTGTCGCACACTCTTGTACCACCATGTGAGCCGCTAGGGACGTACAGGCTTCCTTCTTCCCCCTCCACCGGCCCGCTGATTAATTAATTTGTGGCATGGATGCACAGCGATGCCGTGCCAATTCTCCGACCGGCGACGGCGACGGCGACGGTGAAGAATCATCATTACTCCTCGCCGCGCTCTGTACGTACTCACGACCTGCTGTCGAGGATCAGTCGGCCGGCGTGTGCGTGCACCTACGCATCCCTGATCCCTGGACTAATAACTTGCCGAATGATCGCGTCCTTTTGGTACCGAGATCGTCGATGGCGTCCATCCACGGCCGTGAATGATCATGCATGGTATGTATCTGCCGACAACACAGACCTTCGCCTTCGGAAGACGAAGAGAAAAAACTTGAGTCTCCATCCAGATCCAGTTATATATGTTAGTTTCATACAATCGTTAGGAGGTAGATCCATTGGGTAAACACATGTTCGAGTAGATAGTAGATGCAGTTCATGCATCGAGAACGATAGAGAGAGAGGTAGAACACTGACCGGAGTTGTCGACGGGAACCGCAGTGGCGGCGGCGGTGTTCATGTTGAAGTTGGTGGAGCCGCTGCCCGTCATGGTGTTCGGCGTAGGCTACTCCTCCTCTCCTGCAGCGTCGGTGGTCGTGGTAGGCGTGGAAGACGTCTGCATCTGGGTGCTCGCCGATGTCGGTGGTACTTCCCGCCGCTGGCAGCGCCCCTCGGATCGGATTAGGGTTAGAGTGTCAGTGGGGAAACTGGCGGCTCAGGTGAACCTCGTACGTCGTACTGAGCGCCTCGGCCCCCACCTCATCTATATAGCGCCGTGCGACGGAGGCCCACCAACCACAAGGTTTGGCGCCCTCGATCAGGGCGTAGATCTAAGGCCCGTTAGGCCGTTGAGCCTAAACGGTGGGAGATCTAATTTCAATATTCTCCCCTTAGATCTCACATAATTCTTTTTCATTCTTCAATTTTCATTATAGTTCAATATTTCAACCATTCTATTCCATCATAGATCAGTATATAGAGCATGCTTCATCGTCACAGCAATTCATGTTGTTAGACTGACAGCTACTACACATCTTTCTATTTTGGAACAAAGTTTTCATTATTCTGGGCCCTTCTTGTTCGGGAATCATAGGCTCTCCTTTAAACCCATGCCGGCTATGTGTCCTCTGAACACACTGGGTGGAAGGCCTTTTGTGAGCGGATCCACTAGCATCTTTTCTGTTCGTATATGCTCAAGATTTATGATATGATCTTGAAGTTTATCTTTCACAACATAGTACTTTATGTCAATGTGTTTGACAACACCACTTGACCTGTTGTTGTGAGCATATTCTACCGTTGGGTTGTTATCACAATACAACCACTTCGGTCTTTCTATACTTTCAATTATTTTTAATTCGGGTACAAATTTCTTTAACCAATTTACCTGCCCCGAGGCCTCATAACAAGCTACAAACTCGGCGTACATTATCGAGGATATAGTCACTGTTTGTTTTGAACTTTTCCATATCACTCCTTTAGCGAGAGTAAAGATATATCCCGATGTGGATTTTCTTTCATCTCCAGCATAATCGGAGTCTGAATACCCTTCAATGTGCAGGGAATCAGATTTTTCATATGTCAACATGAGACCTTTCGTACCTTGCAAATAACGCAAGACTTTCTTCACTAATTTCCAATGTTCAATTCCTGGATTCTTTTGATATCTGCCAAGTAACCCGGTAACAAAAGCTATGTCAGGGCGCGTACACATTTGAGCATATTGCAAACTTTCAATTGCCGAAGCATACGATACCGCTTTCATTTGATCAATTTCATATTGGTTCTTGGGACACTGATGTTCCCCATATTTATCGCCCTTGACAATCGGAGCAGGAGATGGACTACACGCATGCATACTAAATTTCTTCAGAACCTTTTCTATCTATGCCTTCTGCGACAATCCCAATACCCCTTTTCTTCTATCTCGATGAATCTCAATTCCCAAAACAAATGAAGCTTCACCGAGATCTTTCATATCAAAGTTCGAGGACAAGAATTTTTTCGTCTCCAATAGTAGATTGACATCACTACTAACAAGTAAGATATCATCTACATATAGGATCAGGAATATGTATTTCTTATTCTTAAATTTCACATAGACACAATTGTCCTCGATATTTTCTTTAAACCCGAAACTCTTTATAGTTTTATCAAACTTCAAGTACCACTGTCTCGAAGCTTGTTTCAAACCATAAATGGACCTTTTCAGACGACATCCCATATTTTCTTTTCCTTTTACAACAAAACCTTTCGATTGTGCCATAGAGACATTTTCATCCAAATCCCCATTTAGGAATGCGGTCTTTACATCCATCTAATGTAATTCTAGATCATAGTGAGCCATAATAATTCTGAAAGAATCTTTACAAGAAACCGGGGAAAAGGTTTCATTGTAATCAATCCCTTCTCTTTGGGTAAAATCCTTAGCCACAAGTCGCGCTTTGTGTCTTTCAATATTCCCTTGGGAGTCATATTTCGTCTTATAGACCCATTTTGAGCCTACTTTCTTAGCTCCTTTAGGAATATTTTCTAGAACCCAAACCTTGTTGGTATTCATAGATTTCATCTCATCTTCCATGGCCTGTAGCCACTTCGATGAGAGTTCGTTTCTCATGGCTTCTTCAAAAGTTATAGGGTCATCTTCCATATGGAATTCTTCAGTTTCATAAATTTCATAATCATCTGGAATAGTTGACCTTCTAGTTCTTTGAGACCTTCTAGGGGCCTCTGGCACTTGGTCCACTATGGGTTGTTGTTCTTCTTCCTCATTAGCGACATTTGGTTCTACAGGCTCCTGATGGACAGGTTCCTCTTGTTCATCCGTTGTCGCTATGGGAGAACTCACAACAGGCGTTGTCACCACAACGTCCTGTACTGCTGGTGCAACATTGGTAGCAAGTAACGTAAAGTATGGTTCTTCAACCATTGGAGTAGGTACATGTACCCGCTTCTCCTCAAGGCTAATTTCACGTGTTACCTTGCTCCCCATGATCATGTCATCCTCCAAGAACACAGCGTGTCCTGTTTCAAAAAATTTTGTGTATCTATTAGGACAATAGAATCGATATCCTTTCGATCTTTCTGGATAGCCAATGAAATGGCAGCTGACAGTCTTGGAGTCTAACTTTCCAATATTTGGGTTAAAAACCTTTGCCTCAGCTGGATAGCCCCACACATGTAAGTGCTTAAGTGAGGGTTCTCTTCCTGTCCATAATTCATATGGTGTTTTCTGCACCGACTTGCTTGGTATTCGATTAAGTATATGAATGGCGGTTTTCAGTGCCTCCATCCATAAACCAACCGGTAATGTGAAGTAACTTATCATGCTTCTTACCATATCCATTAGGGTATGGTTTCTTCTTTCAGCCACTCCATTCTGCTGAGGCTCCCCGGTGTGGAGTATTGAGCGACTATGCCATTTCCCTATAGGAACCTTGCAAAAGACCCTGGAATTTGGCCATACGGGGTATGTCGCCCATAATACTCTCCACCACGGTCTGATCGAACTATCTTTATTTTCAAGTTGTGTTGATTTTCAATTTCGGCTTTAAATATCTTAAATTTATCCAATGCTTCTGTTCTTTCTTTAATTTGATAAATATAGCCATAACGAGAGTAATCATCCGTGAATGTTATAAACGAATCATAACCATCCACGCTTTTCATTGGGAATGGACCGCAAATGTCCGTGTGGATTATTTCTAATACTCTCGTGCTTCGTTTAGCATCTTTCTTTATTTTCTTAACATATTTTCCTTTGATGCAATCAACACATTGTTCTAAATTGGAGAATTCTAAGTGCGGAAGAATGGATTGTTTCACTAAGTGTTCTATTCTCCCCCTCGAAATATGACCCAAACGACAATGCCATAGCTTCGAAGAGACGCTTTCATTTCTCTTCCGCTTCTTATTCTCATTTGTAGATTGGGAGACATTCACATCATTCACAACATGATTCACATTCTCAGCAAGAGATAACAAATAAAGTTTGTCTTGTCGGAAGGCAAGACCAACACATTTATTATTATCATCAAGTATTTCACATCTGCCATTACCAAAATGACATCCAAATCCATCATCATCGAGTTTCGAAACACTTATTAAATTTCTACGCAAAGACGGAACATAGAGTACATTTCTAAGCTTAAGTACAAAGCCATTCTTTAATTCTAAAGCTAGATTGTCAATGGCTTCAACTCTAGCTTGTACTCCATTCGCAACTTTAATTGTTCTTTCTCCTCTTCGCAGAGTTGTCCTCCCACTGAACACCTGTAAAGAATTCGAAACGTGAATTGTTGCTCCTGAATCAATCCACCAAGTGGTGTTCAAATAACATAAAAACAGGGATTCATCTACAAATGTGATAGTATCATCACCTTTCTTCAATAAATTTTTCAGGTAGACTGGGCAATCTCTCTTGTAATGCTCTCTCTTGAAGCATTCCTTTCACTGGTCTTTTTTAGCATTGCCATATTTTCTATAGTCCTCATCCTGAGAGTCCTTTTCTTTTGCCTTTTCAATTGCTTTTTCTTGTGGCTTGGAGGGAGAACCTTTATCCCACTAGGTTTTACCTTGTGGTTTCTTGTAATAATTCTTTCTTTTATTGTCCTTCACAAGATGAGCTGAGTCACCCTTTGAGGAGTTAAGTATCTCTTCCTCCTGAACACACATTGTAATGAGCTTTTCAATGTCCCAGTTTTCGGCCATCATGTTATAGTTCACAGCAAAGGTTTCAAATTCTTTTGGCAGAGAAAGAAAGACCAAGTGAATGAGGAACTTATCGTTGACCCTCAAATCCATTGTCTTTAATTTTGCTGCCATTGTGTTCATTTTCAATATGTGTTGACGCACACCACCACCATTGTATTTTTCAGATACAATTTTATGAATCATGGTGCTTTGTGACAGAACCTCTTAAGATAGGGCCCACTTGCCAGGATTAACCAACTTAATCCCAACAGATGATCCAAACCTTAATTAGTCCATCAGGTGTCGCCACTTTGCAGCGGGTCATCCACCTCTTTCCGAACAGGATCACCTCATTACAATCATGATAGAAGTAATACGAAATTTTTATATTACATCAAAGTAGCGGAAATTTAAAGTCATATTACAAACCATAAGTTTTGAAACATAACTTAGTGTCATACGATAAGGTTACATCAAGCTGCTGATAGCGAAAGAACAGACAACCGAGGTACTCTTGCCCAAGAGTCAAGCAAAGACAGTTCACTCTTCATCTTCATCTACACTGACCACGGTCATGCAGCAAGAAGCCACGCAAACCGGGTTGTGATCCTCATCTGCAACAGGGGTTAACAAACCCTGAGTACGGGAGTACTCCACAAGAATTATCCGACAAAGAAAAGTATTTGGTGGACAAAGCAGTATGCAAGTCATAGGATTGAAGGTGTGGTTTGCAAGAATCAAGTATTTTGCATAAATGAGCATTTATAAAAAGAATTGAAATCATTTAAGTTATCCATAAGATTACTCAAGTATCGATCTAGATGTATGATCGATAACAAGGTAATAACCATCCATATAGGGATCCAACAAGTATCCAGTTAAAGTGTATTACTACGTGGTAGAGGACAGGGTCATGTTTCCATATCCGAGGAACACGACGATTCGAACCGGTTTATCCCAGCTGGCGCTTCCCTATCACATGACATATACAGCCGCTTAAAGCATGCATATGAGCGCACCGCACTGACCCACATCTCCGACCATGAGGTCATTACGGCGTTCATCGCCGGAACGACCTGCAAGGAGTTGGTGCGGGAGCTGGGGCGAAACACCTCCAAGACCGCCAACGAGCTCATGGACATCATCGCCAACTACGCAGCTGGCGAAGAGGCCGTTGGCGCGTTCTTTCAGATACCTCCAGGGAAGGGGAAAGGCAAGGCGGATGAGCCCGGGGGCTCGAACAACGAGCCCAAGAAGAACAATGGGCCCAGAAGGAACAACGACGGCAACGGCGGCAGGAAGAAGAAGAAGAAGAAGAACCAACCGGGCCGACGCAATGTCGAGCCCGACGACGAGCCCGACGACCTTGTCGCTGCGGCAGACAAGAAGAAACCTCGAGGGCGCCCTCCCGACGGGGGCGTCTTCGATAAGTCCCTATCAACAATCAACCTGCAGTTATTCTCTTTGATTCTGGTGCATCACATTCCTTCATTGATAAGTCATTTGTGCTCAAACATAGTATTCCTTTGTCTGAGTTAAACATGGATTTTCATGTGCAAACACCTGGTGGTCGAATCTCAACTAAAGAGTTGGTGTATCAAGTATCTTTGAGTCTGGGTGGGCATATCTTTCCCACGACTTTGGTAGTGCTTCCTAACCAGGGTTTAGATGTGATCCTGGGGATGAATTGGTTGCAGCAGCACAAAGCTGTGATCGATGTGTTAAATAGAACTATCAAGGTAGATGTGCCAAACAATAAATCTCAGCTCTTGATTCAAATTTCGGTGCCAAAATGGGAAGTACAAGAGTCTGTGCTACAGTTGCAGTTGGGATACATGATGTTCCAATAGTACGTGAGTTTCCAGATTTCTTTCCTGATGACTTACCTGGCTTACCTCCTGATAGAGATGTTGAGTTTTCTATAGAGCTAAAG